>OY783198.1:18105852-18282111 GCA_963678675.1 Xiphydria camelus
AGTAACGATCACGGGTACGACGCCTGCTCTTACTTTCCAAGGCGAGCGTTTTCCGAGAGAGCGACGCTCCGTTACGCGCCTGCGAGGGGGAAGAGGGGGATGAAAAATATCTGACGCGACTGTAACGGATCGTTCTTTAAACGAAACGATAAATTTGACGTTCGGCCGGTCACGAGCAGAAGGCTTACCGTCGTTGTAATTTAAAGGAAGACGAGGAAGTTAAATCGGAGAGGGCCAGTTGACGGATCGCGGGGATCGAATAATTAGATGCGAGAGAGAAATCCAACATCGAGATGCGATGATTAAAATATCGAACGATGTTGAAATTGCTACCGAGACTGCAATTTGGTCTTAGCATAAAAAAATATTCATATTTTTCAATTTAATTTGTCATTCATAAAACACATTCGATAACACACGAAAAAGAAACGGTTCGAAAAAATAATTATTCGCAGAATCATAAGTGCGTTTCTCTGTACACGATTATGACGTCATCGAGAAAAGCCGCACAGTAAAAAATTCTGCGGCGCGAACCTGTGTAGACCACCTTTTGGTGTTAAATAAAAATGGCATGCTGAATGACAACGGATGTGGTACATATAGGTCAACACCGGTGTGAAATGGTGTTAAAAATTAACACCATTTTTTTACCGCGCAGATAGACGCATTTATGCTAAGCAACGAGTGCGTGGAGATAATTTGACTAGACACAACCAACGTAGCTGCATTTCAAACTATCGTTTTCCAGCTCAGACAAGGTGGAAAACGAAAAACGAAAAAATACGGGGTAAATAATTTCGTTCAAGTTTTTCGAAGCAGCAATTAAAACAAGAATTAGCGTGAAAACCGAATTTTCCACGTTCCCGCGACACCGTCGCGAGACAAATCGGCATTTGTCGTCGGATCAACGGTAGCGCGACCTCTCAAATTACACGCCCGAGCAAATATATCCGCCGTAACTCGCCTACACTTTTGTCGCGCACGCAGTTCTCCTCGTTAAAGGCCCTCCAGCGAGTTCCGTTCTCGCGCCATTGTCGCCGAGGGGGTTGCGCGCATTGCGGCCCACGCTCCCCAATGAAACGGCGGCCGTGAAAACGTTTGTCGCCAACTTTCCACGCGGCGCGACGAGATTTCCTCCGGAATTGGCCTTCGGACGCGCCCGCGGTGGCGGAACCCCCATACCAGCCGCATTGAAAAACTCCTCGACCAGACCGCGCCTACGTTCGGGGCCTTTCATATGAGTTTGCTCGGGAGTTTTATTTTTCTTTCTCTCATCGCGCGAGCGGGAGAATATTAAAATTCTCTCGCCGGGGAGAGCGGGATTGCGTAGCCGATGGGAGGGTGCGAGAGTCGGGGTCGAACGTCGTATTACCACTGTACGGATATTGGAAACCCTCCCATTGATATCGCGCGCGAACGCTCGCTCGTAATCGTTATTATCGCGCGCCCCATTATTCCTGGAAGTCTGGCGCGCGTATATATGCGAGCGGAAGAAAAAAAGGCGTCTTTCCAGGAAATCTTTTTCCAGCCCTCGCGGGCGCGCGCAACGCGTCGACTGATCTCTCTGATTTAGCGACGACGGGGAGCCTCCTCGCGCGCCCACCACCGTATATATGTACAGGTGCCGGGCAGCGCGCGTGTGCGCTTCTTTTCGAATGTTTGCTTTGGCAGCGAGATGCTCGCTCCGCGCGAAAAAGCTCTCGAAGCCGCCGCGCCCCGGCGTGCGGGATCCGTTTGCGCGACGATACTCCCAGCGAGAGTGACGGATGTACGAATTCTTTCGTGGCGTTTTTTTTTTTTTCGGAAGGGACCAACGTATATCCTTCTCTTTTCCTCGAACTTTCAGACGAAAGTAGAAATACGCGTGATAGTGCGATTTCAGAGATTTCCGTCTCGGGTTCTTTGTAAATTATTAGATCGCAACGCGTTGGCAATCTCGTCAACCCGCGTTCGCGCCGTCACACGCAGTCTCAACCGAGGGGCCTATACACATTCGTAATCATGGTGTCACTCAATTTTGTAATCAAAGTGTAATCACACTGTAATCAATTACGTTTTGTTTGATTGTTCTATATTTTATTATAATATGTTTTGTAACGCGTAAAATAATAAAAATGATGATAATAGTGGTACCAAAAACATGCTCGTTGATTTGTTCATTAAAAAAACAGTTAATTGATAAGAAAGACAGGGTGAGGACATGATTTCAACGATTACTTGCATATTGTAACCACTGGTTACAATTTCACTGTGTGTAATCATTGAAATCATTTAGTAAACACGAAGTCACCTTCGAAGGTAGTGGTAATCAATGTGATCATTGATTACCGAAATCAGTGTAATCACCGTGGTATAGTCGCTTGTAATCGATTACATTTTGTAATCAGGGTGTCACCCAAGTTGAATGTGAATAGTCCCTCGGTCTCAACGGGTTGCCGCTTTCCCGCGGAATTCTCCAGCTTTTACAGCTTCTCGCCCGCACGACTGCCAAGGAAAACACGAGCGGCCCGCCGCCGCGCGATTAATCTTGCGCCCCGTTCCGGGCTCTAAAAGTGCATCGCGTGATGGGGCGCGCGCTCCGCAAATTGGAAGCCAATGAAGTCTGACGACGCGAGGAAGCGAAGAGGGTGGTTTCGCGCGATGTGGGGTTCGGAAGCACTATCCCGCCGCGACGATGTGTCCACCCCTGGTTTCGCACCTGTAAAACGCGCGCGACGAGCCCTCGCGAATCAAATTATCTCGTCTGCACGAAAACAATGCTGATGTTGGATGTACAGAGTCGAAGTTGCAAATATTTTCTTGTAAATGTAACTAAATTCTATGTGGAATTTTAATTACTCGATATATGTTAACAGCATCCTACTCTTTTTTTAATTTTACACTTTTCTTGTAAATTCTAAAGTTTCCTGCTGCAAACTTAACATTGCCTTATGCGTGTCATATGCATCGAGAAGGCAGTTTTAAATAGTTAATGAATATAACTTTAAATATACGGCGAAATAAATATTTCATCAGGACAAGAAAATATATGTTAATTGTTAAAATGTTTATTTCATTCAAATTGCTGCCTCAAAGGATCGAATTGCGTCAAATAAATATCATAATTGTTAACGACTATTAATTAATTCTTCTTAACGACTATTTACTTGATTGAATAAAATGTTTTTTTCGTCAAATTCAAACAAACATCAATTAACTACAAATAAATTGTTTTCTCGGGGTAGCAAGCGCAGACTGTGTTACAGTTTGCAACAATTGTTATAAGGTAGAGTGGGGGAAGTGCGATCACGTTTTCCAATAGTTCAAGTTCAATAAGCTATAATGTGTAATATTTCGCTTGAGGAAAATATTCTATTGACCAAATTGATACCTTATAAAGTTCTTTAACTGATTTTAATAGCATTTCGCTAACAAAATAAATAAACGGATATATACATATTTTCTAATTAAGGTCTGCAGCTGATTGCACTTTCCCAGCCAAAATGGGAAAGTTCAACCAGTGCTTATTAAACGTATTTGAGAATATGTGTCAACTTAAGGGGCAAGTGGATTAGGTTTGTCAAATTCAAAATTTGTTGGAATTTTTCACTTGCAAAATAATCGCCATTTTACACTTGATACGGATAAATATACCTATCAGTAGGGAAATTGTAACAACGAAGCATATAAGAAAAACTTTATCAAACTAAAGTTCACGGAAGAAACGGAATAACAATCCGTGATTGCACTTTACCCGATTTTGCACTTACTCTACGTTACCTTACTATTTGTTATGAGTCGAAAAAGCGTGATACGTGTGAATTGTGAAATTTTATGCAAAGTGGACAAGGCGAGTTTTGGAATGGAACCCCTCAAATATAGAATTTTCAACGGGCGAACGCGAGGAAACTGCTGAATGGCGTTCCCCTGTGAATGGCAGGCAGCGCGTCGCGTCGGCTCGAGTAACACTTATGAATGGTTGCGCCTCCGTACGGTTCCTCCGTACACACCTTATCCATCGCCTCTCTGCGGCGCGTCCGTGCACGTGCATACATTGTATACTCGGTTGCATCAGGCGCCAGCCGCGGTGCGCGTAGAAACGCGGAGAAAGACAGCCCGTACGAACGACGCCGACGGGTGTATAATGGTAGAGTTTATAACCGCGCGGCGATTTCACCAAAAGTCGTAACGCGGACGATGTCGACTCTCGAGTAAACGAGTCCCTCCGAACGAAAGAGCGTATACTTACTTGCACAACACGCGTCTCCTGGCGCTCGGCGCGTCCGACTTGTAACGCTCGTAGCGTTTGAACGTTTGAAATATCCGTACGATTATCCGTTCCGCGGCAATAATATTTTTCCGCGGCAATCGAGATGTAACTTTCGAAGGATCTTTAGCGTCGAACTTCCTGGACGCGCTGTACCTACGCGCGATGCGTGTATACAACTATAGAGAGGTGAAAGTGTAATTAATCGTGAGTGCATAGGCCCTTGGGAAGTACCTCGTGCGAGCGAGCGAGCCCTCGTCTACCAGCTGCGCGAGGCTTCTAATACGAAGACCCTAGGACGAAGGGAAATGGGATAAAAAAAAGGAGAGAGACTCACCCTTCCTTTCGTCGATGCGTGATATGGGTGACTGCTGACCGCTCAGCCACTTTACGATGAAACGACCGTCGTTCCGACGAATCTTCACCGATGCCGGCGCGAAGCTGGTTCTGGATCAGTAATTTTTTGCTTGTAAACATGTTTCGATTCGTGACATTTACACTGGGAAAAAATGATTAGTAATGTTAGCCAAACTTTGGTCGATGTGTCACAGCCAAACATTTGTTGTCGCAATAAAGATGTTACGTTGCCACGACCAACATTTATTTGTCGTAACCAAATGTTTTGTTGTCCCAATGCAAATATTCTCATATCAACCAAAGCTTGATTAACGTTATTGATCATTTTTAATATTACTATAATTACTCGCTACAATACTGATTACTAACAGCATTAATACTAATATTTTTATCGGGACAATATATTATGTTTGTCGTCGCGATAAAAATATTATGTTACCACGAGATCAACATCGATTCGTCGTAACTAAAAGTTTTGTGGTCCCGATACAAATATTCCAATATCAAAACAAGTTCAGTTAACATTACTGATCATTTTTCTCAGTGTATGTACTTATACGCAATTTTTCAACTTACGGGACCTGAACTGGTTCGCTCGATGGCTCCTGCGCTCCTTTCCGCTCCTCCCGCTCCGCGCGCCCATGCGAATGCACGTAGGAAACATTCGCAATTAGAGTCTACACGCAAAACGAATTACCGCTGATACACATACGCGCCCGCTCCGTATCGGCGGCCGAGCCTGATTGGATTAAAATTCACGAAGAGAGATCGCACCGGTTCGCGCGTACACCGCAGTCGGCATTAGCGATGTCATACCGAATCACGTTTGCGAGCTGCTCCAGCGCGCGCGCGCGGGTGCATACGCAACGCGGTGCGGCATGCGTGTAATATATTGCCGGGGGGAATTAACCCGATGGGTCACACCATCACTTTTAATAACCAATTGGGTCGCTTTGACGGCTCTCAGACGGTCTAACGCCCTTTTCGTATAAATCTCGCGTGAATCAAGAGCAATTCGCGCTGAAATTTATCTTCGGGATTTTACGGGGTCGTTGATTCCAAATTCGACGCTCGAATGGATACGAAGGATAAAGGAAATCGATTGAATATGTAACAACATTCGTTACTGAATTTTTTTGGAGTCGCCGATTTCGAATTACTTGTACTCTACGGGATACCCGAAATATTTTTTCAATACTTTCGATGTCAGCTCGGTTGGCTCGAATTCCAAATTTCAGATTCAAATTCTCGGTGCACCGGGAAAACAGTTTATTTGTAGTTAATTGATGTTTGTGTGAATATGGCGAAATAAATATTTCATCGGATCAAATAAATATTCGTTAACTATTACGATATTTATTTGGCATAATTTGGATCCTCCGAGGCAACCATTTGAATGAAATAAAGATTTTATAATTAACACATATTTTCTCGTCCTAACGAAAAATTTATTTCGCCGTATTTGAGATTGCATTTATTAACAATAAATAAACTGTTTTCTCAGTGCGCTAAGAACACCTGCCGATAAATTTCGTTCGAATTGGATCTACCCAATATTCGTACGAGAAGAAAACGAAGCGAAAGCTGGGGTACTTCGTAGTTTGTCAGCAAACCGTCGTCGAGTCTGCCCGAGGCGAGACGTCAAAGTATCACAGCGAGTTAGTTATTCGCGCTACGAAGATGGATCGGGTCATTTACCGGAGGGCGCGATACGCCGCTGTTCGTCTTGCTTCGGACGACAGATCTAGCGCGACGTGCCGACCGCGAGACGGAACGGATGAGTCGAAGAAGCGCGACAAAACGCGAGGGATGCTGAATGACTTCCGGCATCACGTGTCCGTCCCATAGGCCGATTTCCTCGGTCCTCCAGTTCTATTCTACTCTCCTCTTTCAGCTCGCTATATCGCACCACACGAGTATAGCGACGATCTAATCCCTCCTTTCTGCCTCTCTGTTACAGACCAATGCGGAAAGTGTCGCGCAAGCACAAAAAGACTAAACCTAAACAAGTACTGCAAAAGAGATTACGGTGAGTAATGCATCGTGGGATAATCGCACGCGCGCACACGCCTCGGTCGTTCTAAATTTCGACACGCGGAGAAAGAGAAATCAGTTGGGCCTACTAATAATTACTCGCAGAGTCGCAAGTAATTATTTATTTACATCAATTAGATCTTTTTTCATATTAATCAGATATTTCTTCCTCGCAGTCACATACCACTTCACGTGATTGTAAGGAAGAGGTAACAAATTGACGTGTTTAAAGATCTCATTAGGTATAAATAAACAATCACTTTTAACCCTGCAAGTAATTGTCAGTAGATCCAACTAGTTCTTTTTCTCCATGCCAGATATAAAGTATATCGTGACGCGAAGGAAATAAATTGCGACGGGGAAGTCATTTTTTTCGTCGTGAAATTGCGCAAAGAAATCAAAGTTTCGCATAAACCGCGACAGAGCGTACTCACTGTCGAGCATCGCGCGGCAGCGTTGTCCAAGGACGAAAGCTCTCGCGACCACCGCGAGAGCCCCGTACGCGAGTGCCTCAATAATAGAAAGGCATGCTTTTGAGCCGAACGCGAACTCACCGCGGAGGAACGAGCCCCCACAGCTGTCCGCTCGCTTGATTCAGCGCAGATAAATCTCAGACCACAGGTCCGCACTTAGCTGTCGACTTAGAATAGATCTCTCGGCGGTCGTCGGCGGCGGGTAGAAATCCCCGTTGACGAAAGGGTCGCGGGCGAATCGTCGCGGACGAGCGAGCGTCGGACGCTGGAAGGAGGGATACTAGTCCAGGAAAGTTGTCGTTTGAAAAAAAAAAAAATTCCGGACAAGCTGATTTTTTCAGGGTTTGTCAGCGACTGTCTCCTAAGTGTAAAATGAGCAAAATCGGAAACTTTCCCCTTGGACTTTTGAGGAATAGGGGCTGTTTTTTGAAAATTGTACTGTAACAAAATTATTAGACTGAAATTGTACATAAGAACATTCTCTATTACTTTGTCTTATGAAAGTTGTTTATAAATTTATTATATCCGGACTTAGCGGCCGTTTATTGAACCCCAATTCTTCGTGTAGGGCGCTACCTCCAAAAATAATCAAGTTGCAAAAAAAGTTCATAAGGAAAAGTTGTTTGTACATTTATTATGAACAACTTTCATAAGGGACAATTTGCTGAAAAACAAACTTTTCAAAAACCACCCCCAAGGAGAACCAGGGGGGGGGATTATTTTTGGAGGTAGCGCCCAGTAGGCACACGAAGAATTGGGGTTCAATAAACGGCCGTTAAGTCCGGAAATAATAAATTTATAAACAACTTTCATAAGACAAAGTAATAGAGAATGTTCTTATGTACAATTTCAGTCTAATAATTTTGTTATAGCATAATTTTCCAGAAACAGCCCCTATTCCTCAAAAGTCCAAGGGGAAAGTTTCCGATTTTGCTAATTTTACACTTAGGAGACAGTCGCTGACAACCCCTGAAAAAATCAGCTTGTCCGGAATTATTTTTTTTTCAAACGACAACTTTCCTGGACTATACCGCGAACGCGCTAAAAAAGACCGCGGGGATACAGTTGGAAGCTTTCCCACGTATCGATCGATCTTTCTCCGACTGCAGCCCGATCGGAGGCGGATCGAAGAAATAAAAAACCCCGTCCGTCGGCACGCGGGCTTACGATCGATTAAACAACGAGAGCCAATCTATTCGCGAGGCCCTCAAGTGTCTATTACATTCGATTCCAATTCAACGTCTGACGTCAGCGCGCGTGAATGACGATTTCCTTCGCGTACACGTATACGCGCATCGAGCTCCGCTCGTTGAATACTTTTACGAGCCTCGCGTTGTCGCGTCCACCAACACGAGAGAACGCAACGCAACGGGTCGAGATCGATCTCCCTTGCTCTTCCCGACCGCGCGACGATAAATTGATCCGCGCGCCATTCGGTTCGGAATCGACTACGTGCCTACCGAGAAAAAGAATTAGTTGGATCTACTGAAAATTACTTGCGAGGTCACGAGTAATTATTTATCTATAACAATGAAATTGTTTAATACATCAACTTGATATTTCTTCCTTTCAATCTAATTAATATGAAAAAAGATTTCATTGATGTAAACAAATAATTACTCGCAACCCCGCAAGTCATTTCTAGCAGAAACAACTAATTCTTTTTCTCTGCGCATCAAGACCGCGCGATCCGTTTGCAGGGTGTCTAGCGGTCAGGGAAATCTGGAAAACCTGGAGTTGCCAGGGAATTTGATATTTCAGGAGAAATCAGGGAATTGTCAGGGAATCCTGAAATTTTTCTGAAGCCTTTAGAATGGCTTTTGCGGAAATTGAATTGTTGAGAATTGCAAGTCTGATACATCGCGTTGCCACAGTACTATAGTCCCGAACGTTCGGAAAGTGTATGTATGTTTTTATTGGGCCCTGGTCAGCTATGTACTGAATTGCTCGAATCAACTCACTCCCATCCAAGGCGCACGATATATTATCTCATCGACTTATCGATCGAGACATTGAGAGCACATTCCTAAATCCATCTTGTTTTACACTAAAATATTTTCAATTTATCATAATGAATCAATCATTGAGTTCGGAATCCGAACTCGATGATTACTATAGTAATTACTATAGTAATAAAGAATAACTTTAGACTAGTCAGGGAAAAATACATATATTGGGCCTGGAAATCCTGGCAAAGTCGGGGAATTTCAAATTCTGATTCTCTCTCTCCTGGACACCCTGATTTTCCGCGAGCGATCGATCGATCGATCGACTCGTAGCCGCTACCTCGAGTCGTGTCGTTTAACCTGAGCTTCCTCCCAAAAACTCTCTCCCTCCCTTTCTCTCTCGTGCCCGCAGCTATTCTGGGTAAGGTGACGGACAGGCACAAAAAGGGCGACGGGCTCCAGACCGCCGGTAGCGGCGTTACGGGCAGCGGCTGGATCCGATTCACGCTGTACGTCGAGCTCGTCTACAAGAAGCCCCAGGACTCGAAGCTGCGACGCGGTCAGATGGCCCTCTACGTCCACTCGTCCGATCTGGCCTGCAGATGCCCGAAGATCAAGCCGAACAAGTAAGCGCGCGTGATCTCTGGGGCGTTACACGATCGCGGCGCGGTGCGTCGTGACTTGCTGGAAAAGAGAAGGGTGAACGTATATATCGGTATCTCGACGCATAACGATGTAAGCCTGCACCTGTCGAGGATTATTGCGGTTTTTGTGGAATACGCGTACGTGCCGCACCCTCTCGGTTCCTTTATTTCGGTCGCGCCGCACTTGTGGCCGCGGTTTATTTCTCCAACTCGCGCGAGCGAAGGGCTCCGAAACCTTTGGATGTCAGCGGGAAGGTTGATCACGAGATCGGTCATATTTCTCGTAAACACTTGCACGTGTATACATAGGATATCTATAAATAAACTGTACGGAGGAGAGCTATATACCAACCCGCTTCGCGGTACGCTCGTATAACGTTCGTTAGGCTAATTTATACAAATATCGTGTTACGAAAACGCGAGCGGAACAATACAAATATACAAATATCTTTCCTCCTATGCACGCGCTCAGATACGCGTGTATAAAGTAAAAGCACCAGTGACCCCGGACGCGTCCCAATATGCGGCTGTGTCTACGTATAATATAAGTTATCGAATGCGATAACAAGAATGAGTTACTGGGAAAGAATTAATTTAGGGCCATCCCTGAAAAATTCCATCTGGTAAGAACACCGCAAACAAATCTGCTGAATACATTTCTACGGTTGTCCGGATCCTGGTTTTAACCGTCCGGCCACTGGTGCGTTTACCTCACAGCGCGCTACGAAATAACACACGCAACCGACGTTTTTCCGCAGATCGTACTTGATTCTGGGCCAGGAGAACGACGGCGGAAGTCAGGACGGTCTGACCGTGACGCAGAGATCCATCGTAATCGAGTGGCGCGAGGAGTGGCGTCGCCGGATGCGCCGGTTCCACCGAAGGGCGAGGTCGTGTCGCTGAAGAGGATCCGAAACTCCGTTGACTCGCCCCGCACGCGCAGCTCCCGCCCTTCGATCCTTCGCGCGCGATCGCGCGTAGTTATTCATCGCCCGACGAGCTCGAGGATCGCGCGACGAGCAACAATAATCGAGCAACGAGACCGTGTGAAGGCAAACACGTGGACACCGTGTAAGCGTGTACTCAAACAAACGATCGCTTTTCACGGTATCCGTGAGAGTATGCGCGCATATGCAACGCGTTTACGTTTCAAATTTTGATTTATCCGCGGCCAGCGCTCGGCTCCTCGTATTTTACCGTTATAACGGTGCGAATGGAGAGAAGAAAGAAATGAGAGAAAAGCCCACCAAAGTTTTCTCCCTCTCTCTCTCTCTCTCTCCGTATCATACACACCTCCACTTTCACGAGCGAGCCGCGCTATATTTAACCGCCGTATATTATCATCAAATGTATATCGCCCCCCGAGTTTAGGAGCGCGCGCGCGTTCACTCGAGAGATGATGTTCTCGCTGCAGCAGCGGGCGTCTTGCTGAAGTCCCGATGCGGCGCCGCGAACGTCGATGCGGATTGTCAAACGGTAGAGATTGCCGATTCCTCGAAGGAGAACCGAAGGTGGCGTGTCCCGAAGGATCGAAGGGCTCCTCGTATCGGAGTCGATATATATAGGTGTTGCACGACGTACCAGCTGTTACCGGCTATGACTGTAAATGGCACAAATATAATAGCTTCCTCCTTAATTTATTTATTCTTCACATCACGGCCGATCGTACGTAAGCGCCGTACAAGTCGGGAGTCCGCTATAAATATATTGATATACGTTCGCTAATGTAGATTTTCTTGTACATTTTCTATATATTATAAATTATAAAGATTTTCTATAGCTCGTACCATAGGACATATCGCGTTTAGGATGTAAGCATGCGACTCGCGTCGCGTCGCGTCGATCGGCGAAATGTGTCAGTCGCGACGAATCGAGTTCCGCTCGATCCCCTCCGTCGGGTTCGCACTCCACGCACTGTATCGCGTAAGAAGTTGACGTCGGAATGACGCTCATTTCAAGGTACCGATCGCTTGCGTTGCTTCTCCTTTATGTTGCGGGGCGGTTTTCATCGATTGTACAGTACGAACAGTATTAAGAGATATAGCTTCGAGATGCCGATGCTGAAACGCGCCGCGTAACTATTTCCCGCGTGACGGTAATCCGACAAGGTACGCGCGCGCGTGCGGGTGGCCGTCGCGAGGAGCGCGGCAACGGAACGACATCGATCGTCGCATCGACCGCTTCGGATCGTCACGATTGAAGCTGTTCAACTTTAATATTCACCGCTAGCGCGTAAGTGCGTTTCTTCTGACTCCGCGCAATACGCTGCACGTTCGTACTTAATTAAGGAATCATCCCTCTCGACGACGAAAGAACGTCTAAAATGACGCGGACACCGCACGTTTAGCATTCGATTGGACGAATCTCGCGCCGATTACACGTAGTGATTCAAGTTTCTAATTGCAGCAGTCGAGAGTGCCTGTCTACTCGTCGGGGCTGTTGCAATTTTCGCGGGCGAACGCGGTCGCCTGGTGATTTTAGAACTTGCCGATCGCCGAGGCGACGTGCTCGAGCAAAACGTAGACGAGCAAAGAAGCAATAAACGGTGGGAAATAGGGGATCGAGGAGCCTGAACACTCAATTTCGCGTCTCGATTTGCCGGTGGATACAGTTCGAATTCCTGGAACGCGTCTACCGATCTCATCGCTCTGACGATATCATCGTCTAGTCGCCAAATTGAAGTCACCGCGGGAATTCGAACTGTACGCACGCGGTCGCTCGATTAAGGTGTTACTCGTGACGGTCGTGCGCGTTATCCGAATGCCGAGATCGCGAACGTCGAAAACCTGCCATCGCGCGCCTATATAATTGTATATGTATAGAGTGTATTTAAGGTAGCGCACATAGGCTAAGGCAAAAGTTTACATGTGTATCCTCGAAGTATAAATACATAGCCGCGGGAAGTCAAAGTACCGTGCCAAATTCAACGTAGATCGTCGATCAGTAATTATCGATCGATGCCGAGTCTACATAAGATGTGAATGTAAAGAATCATTTATTAAACGCAGAATGATATCCCTACCAACCGCATCCTCCCAAGAACCCCGCGTATGACTTTACGAGTACATAACGCACCACGCGCAACGTCCGGTGCCCTCGAGGTGTTTGCACTGTGTGCCGGTAGAAACGAATGCCAGTAGGGGTACGACGACGTTCGTTTCGGCGAATTTAAAAGGATAGATGAAAGTAAGTCAGTTTTTTCCTAACGCGAATCGCGATACTCTCGTCCCCGATTTTCGATAGAGATTCGCGACGTGTCGAGGCGGACACTCTCTCGCTTTTTAAAGCTTTCTACATTTTTTGTCTCTCTCAAAAAGCATTTCGAATCGTCTTTTTAAGAAAAAAAGATCCTATGGTCTTTGCTTCGTTGAAAGCAATCGAAATTTCTTATACGTGTACTTCTCGCGTCACGGATTATGTCGCTGGTGATTTTATAAAATGTCATTTTTATACATACACACACAAGCCAATGAACAATTAATTCTCATACTCTCGTTAGCTACGGTACTGTTTGCCTTAGTTAACGAAAGCATGAGAATTTATTGATCATTGGTTATTACGTAAAAAAAGACATTTTAAAAAGTCACCAGCGACAGAATCCGTGACGCTGGAAGTGCGCATGGGACGAGCACGTAATGCCAACACGAGCATCGTGAAACGAGCACGATTTCATAATTGAAATATGGATCCCAATTTTCGCGTTGAATAAAACTTTAATTCAATTTGAAGCCATCCTTCTTTGTTCGATCAATGCCCGCATATAACGTGGGATTTACGCAAAATTACACAATAAATGTGCTATTTATACCTCCACATTGTAGTTAACTAATCGATTGCTACTATACATATATTATATCGTCGACTATGATCAACTCGATTAAATTATTAAATGTACCGTTGTGTATCGTGGTGTAATAAATGTGATTAGATATACATAATAATAATAAATGCAATATATAAGAACATTACCGTTTGAAGTTGCGCCGATCCTTTCGTACAGTTTGCCTCTTCCCGAATACCTACTCTTCTCTTTGCATCTTCTTATCTACCTTTTGATGAGCGTCACTCGAGGATTTCTTTTTCGACTATGATATGCAAAAAACGCTAACAGTTTTAAGAATAACAGATATAGTTGATCTTCTATTAACTAAACCACTCAAGAAAAATGTATTCCACTATCTTTCTTGCCTTCGAAATCTTTGAATCAATGGCAATATGCTTGGACTTTCGGCGCGCGAAAAAGTGCATCCGGACTATAACGGTGAAACCTGTCGAGTAAGTGACAAAACCTAACATTCCTCCACATGGTAAATCAAATCTTATCGACATATCGTAAATACAATTTCGTAGATAGGTAATACCTAGACGAAACACTACAGAAATATAACTTATTTGCACAAACGAATTGACTGCATATAAAATAAATTCTTTTACCTTTATCGCTTTTTGCAGTTATAAGTTTCGACGTGATCAAATCACGACCATATTGCAAGATAGAGAAATTTTTTAATTCAGCTGTAATCAGACTCTCGCATCGGAAAAATTCAAAATTAAATATAATACTCGTAAAATCAGTGCGCGTATATGTTATTAATAACTGACTATTTGATTTGATTTAAATAAGAGTATAAAATAGTATTAATTGAAGAAGAATTCATACCGAAATATCGAGTATACTTTGAATACCATTATAAATAAATAAAGTTATGAATTAATTTAGATAAAAATAAAGATCAATCACAATAAGCATGCACGCCTACTTGTATGTGCAAGTATGTACGTGCATGAGCCCTGATCAAAAACTCTCGCATTAGCAGAATTCAAAATTAAAAATAATAAAATCAGTGCGCGTATAATTAATAATTGATCATTCGATTTAATTTGGATGAGACTATAAAATAATATTAATTGAAGAAGAGTTAATATAGAGATGTGGAAGATTTGAAATACTAGTACAAAGATTAATAAAGTTATATGAATTAATTTCGATAAAAATGAAGATCGATCAAAGAACATACAAATCTACTTGCATGTACATGTATGCACGCCCATTCATGAGCTTTAATCAAAGACTCTCGCATTAACAGAATTCAAAATTAAATAAGTAATAAAATCAGTGCGCGCGCGTATACTTAATAATTGACCGTTTGATTAAATTTAACAAAAAGTACAAAATAGTATTAATTCGAGAACGATCAATACCGAAATATTGAATATATAATACTTTGAATCCTATTAGGTAAGTATAGGTAGGGTAAACCTGCACCCAGTTATTGGACACTTAAGGATTTTACAAAATTTGAGACAGTGTTAAAAAACATATTTTTCTACCTAGAGGTATGAGTGGTGGCTTGTTTAAATTGAAAATATATTGGCTTTACATTCTAATAACTTACAATTTTAAGTTGGAAAGAATATAATTTTCAACAATAAAAAACTGGGATCAAGTCAAAAAACTTAGTTATTGGACAATGTTCTTAGCTTTTGGAATACTCAATCCAGTATTTGAACAGTCAAGAATCAATAAGCCAGGTACGGTTTTTGATAATATTTATTTAAGTAAAAACTAGGAATCTTGTTTTCATTTATTTAAATCAGACTATCCAATAACTGCAGGGTGTCTGATAACTGGGTGGTTTACCCTAATCAATAAAATTATACGAATCAATGTAAATAAAAATGAAGATTGATCGATGTACATACATGCCTACTTACGGGAAACATATTCATGGTAATATTAGAAAGGAAAAAAAAAGGATATATTCAATACCGAAATTTAAGATTCACTTCAGAATCCAAGATCATGGTCATCATCACATCGTCATCCACTGAGAGATAATTTTAAATATTGTCATTTTTCAGTAATCCAATAGAAATCCGACATCCTCAATTTATAGATTCATCCTCAATTGAATTCGCTGAAAATAAGGTGCTACCCTGAAAAATTGCAGCGAGACCGATGAGTAGAGTGAAAAAATGACGAGCTGCGAACGACGTTTCTCGATGAACTAGCATCATCGAAGAAACGTTCGTTAACAACTCCTTCGATTTCTCAAAGAAATAGGTAGCCAAGTAACGATTGATATTTGTGGACATTTTTTAACACCAAATGCAATTGCAACAGAAAACGAGCCGCTTTCAATTACACACACTGAAAAAAGTATTTAGCTAATCCAGCTATATTTCTGGCTGCCTCAGACACAACTAGAAAAATATTGCCAGTGTAGCAAGAATTCTTGCTATTGCGAAGAAAATTATCACTGTAATTACTATAATTTTCTACTTGTGGCCAAATTTTTTTGAGTGCACGCGTTGAAAAGATAAGGTATAATTCACGCGGTATACTGTAATAATATTTGATTATTACAAAGAATTAAAGAACGTGTTGATGAAAGTCTTTTGTTAAATAAGCAAAGGCAATTAAAGGCACTTGAGAAATTCGATAGATTTCTAATCAAATATAAATGCTACCATCTCGAATTCAAACGGAATGCTACGTATTTCTTGGCACAGATAAGGATCTCACGTGGTATCTCTATTATATTCATGCTCTTGTAAAACTTTAATTTAGACAAACACAAGGAAAGCAATCGAATGACAGCTCTAGAAACTGAAGAAGTATTAAAATCAAATCCGACGATACAAAATACTTGGAAATCTGAACGTGAGATCCCTGAATTAAAAAAAAATAAAATAGCATACGAATGACAACGTGCACGGTGACGACATAATACAAATGCAATACACAAATGAATTCTCCTCTTCGGCGAATCGCCTCTTCGAGTGAAGCTCCCGATGACGTGTAGAATTTATTTTCAGGCTCGAACATTCCCTTTCAACGAAAGTCTCACGCGGATGAATAAAATCGCCATTCCACGTCAATCAATCGAATGTTCCCTTTAACTGCGAATCAATGAAAACTCCCACCGATTCCCAGTTATGAAACTACAAGACTGGAGATTTCTCAGTCATAGAACTGAGAAGCAGTGGCTATTCACCGATTGCCAGTGTTTTTCACTGATTCCATTTCAAAGAGAGCGTCGATTGCAATCAAATGGAAATTCGTGTTCATCCGTGCGACGCACTGAGACAAAAAAATGGTTAAACCAATTTATTTGGTTCGAATTATTTCAAGCAATGAAATATTTTTTAAATTTATACAATCGTGTTCAATCCAATACCCATTCATTCGCAACTGATGTATCACTCTGAGTAGGTATTTAGTTGCTATACCTCA
Source organism: Xiphydria camelus (assembly GCA_963678675.1). Classification (NCBI taxonomy): domain Eukaryota; kingdom Metazoa; phylum Arthropoda; class Insecta; order Hymenoptera; family Xiphydriidae; genus Xiphydria; species Xiphydria camelus. The sequence continues at coordinate 18,122,790 of OY783198.1, forward strand.
ACAAATTTAGTTAGCCATATATGACTATTTATGTGCAGTTGGAACAATTAGGCATTTTCTTCGTATGATTAGTATTGACTAATTTAAAGACAACTTAATCTTTTAATCACAGTTCATCTCAGTGCGCTTCGAATCATTTTGGTCCGCCTTCGATTTCGACGCATCTGCGGAGATTCATCGAGATCGAAGTACGGACGCTTTATGAGACTTTCTCGCGAGCTAAATAAGTCACACTAGCCCAAACGACGACCTGCGATTCCCTGAATACGTCTGTGACGTCTGTGCATATTTGAATGAATCCTCGAGCCTTTTATTCAATGCCACACTTCTTACTTCATTTTGAAATCTCCTCAGTCGGCCTTCGATCTATACGAATCTCTAAAGATTCATAAAGACAAAGAACGGACATTATCAGGGATTTCCTTGCCAAGTAAATAAGCTCGAACGACGATCTGCGATCGTCAGAATCGCAGCTCGGAATTATTCGAGCCGATTAACTTCGAGCCTTTTTTCACGTTCACTTCGCGCACTTCTAAACACACTTCGACGACTTAAATATTTCATTTTCGCGTGCATCCGGGTCTAGAACCGCAGGCGCTTGCATTCGAATCCCGGTTCCGGAAGAGCTTTCGCGCGTTATTCCGCGAAGGAACTTCCGGCCGGTCCTGCCTACTTAAAACTAGACACACATTCGCTCCGAAAGTCTATCCTACCTCCCCCCCTCGGCTATATGTAAAAAGATGCAACACAATCATTCCACGAATTCCATTCATTCCACCCCGGTGCAAGGGCCTACACTAGGGATAACATCCCGGGACGCATCCGTCACCGGAGCTTGATCTACCTTTCATAATAATACACACCTGAATAATGTACACTTACTGTTTGCGAAAGCTGAAAAAATATTTCATGAATATGATTAACAGTTTATTCATCTAAACGGGCTAAGGACTCTATTGAATTGTAGTATATGTATGTTTTTTGTGTATAAAAATGTTGGAATATTGAAGTAAGAAGGAAGAAAAAAGAAATGCTCATCTCAAAACTCTAATTTCAAACAGCAAACACAATTAAATGCAAGAATATTCAACAATATATATTTTAATTGTAATAATAAATATTCGATTTAATATTGAAAACCCTGAGGCGTTCTCCGAGTAGAAGTAACAATACTAAATAAAGACTTCGCAAACTCGCATGAAACGTTTACTTCGACGCGGAGAACGACCTGACGCGCAAACTCTCATCGTTCCTCGATAAAATTCAATCGACGAGTGTCTCTGACAATCTGAACGGCGAGAGGGAAATTTTTGTCAGCGAAGTCGGAGGGTCATCCGACTTCAAAACTAATTACGCGAGATCCAGAAAGATTTCTACCGAATTATCGCGAAGGAAACAATGAGAGGCTAAAGCTGAAATTATTGAAAACATAGCCAGATAGTCACGAACCGAAACCGGTGAAGGCTTCGACTCGTGGTCACCGTGCACAGTTGTCGAAAGGAATGAAAATTACAACCAGTTTTCGGTGTCGGTTCGGACCAATCGTCCTGCGACATAATCGAAAACCGGAGGGACTCAAAGACATACGAACCCCTCTGCGTGATTCCCTTCGTCGAGGCGATGGCGGCTTACTGACATCTTCTTGCACTGCCCCCGGAGATCCCTCCACATAGGCCTATTCCACGAAAATCGGCTAACCAAAAATGCTTGAATTTATTAATTACGATTTTACGAAACGGACTACCGATTTAACGTGAAATAGGCCTACTCCAGGAGACCGGCGGGACTTACGGCGGCCTCTTCTTTGAAGTCATCTGCTTCAGCCCCACATTTTGCATCCAACCATCCTTTTCAAAAAGACTGCGAATCTTCGAGGGCTATTCGCGAGGATTACCGATCTCGTCGAACGATCGAGACCTGTTAGTAAAAACAAAGAATGGAACGTATTAGCGCGAATGCCAATGCCAAGGACTTCGCAGCCCCTATTTATTTCATTTTAGGGGAAATAAGGAAAATTTTGATAAAAAAGGAGTTTTTATATTTTAAATGAAATATTGATGCAGGTAGATAAAGTGTGGCGCCTAGATGCAAAACCAGATATTTCCTTTATAAGGATATAGGAAATATCTGGTTTTGCATCTAGGCGCCTCAAGTAGGAGTTATAATAGCAAAAAAAATTGACCATTAGAACCCATTCACGTAATATAAAACGATGAAACGACAAATTCACCTACAAAGCTAAATGATAAACGGTTTTAGAGGGAAAATATCAAACTATAGGGGCAAAGGGGGAAAATCGCGAGTTTTATGGTGAAAAGGAGGAAGTTTGAAAAAATAGAGGGATAAAAGGGAATTCCTGTGGTAAAAAAGGCATAGATCCATAAAAAATCCTTTACAAATCCCATACAATTCCTTACGGAAATATGATATGTATTTGAAACAGCAATTCCAGATACCCACCCATTAAAAATGGAGAAGAATTGATCGAAGTTTATTGGATTCTATGCGTAGATGTAAAAATAAGTAAAATCCCATAAAAATAAATGCCGTTCAAATGGTAATTATCCAATTAGTAATTACCAATAAAATTACGTTTATGTTGCTTATTACCAATGAATGGGATTAATTTTTATGAAATTCAACTTGTTCTTACATATGCGCATAGAATCCCATACATTTCGACCAATCATTTTCAGATTTAAATGAGCGAATATCTGGAATTGCTGCTTCAAATACGTATCATTTTTCCATAAGGAATTTATAAGGATCTGTTGGTTCTTTTTTTTTCAACAACAATAGAGGACACACCGTGAAGCTGCAATTCTTTCTGAAAAGTTTTCCTAGCTTTTTGTTTCCCAAACGGAGAAAAATCTACGTGGTATCGTAGAACAGGCATTTGTCTACGCGTATTAGCTAAAATTGTATCGGGAAGGCATAGTGCAAGTGCGAGAGAGAGCGTCGACTCAGGGCGTTTGCTCTCCCTCTCCCTCTCCCTCACCCTCTTCCTCTCCCTCCCCCCCTCTCTTTCTCTCTCTCGCACTCGTACGATTACACCTGTGAGAAATTCCTTTGGTCTTATCACGATTCTTACCGCATCCGATGGATCAATTTATTGCGCGGTGTTATTTTCGAGCAATTCACACAACGCGGCGTATTCAGACGATTAAGATATTCGTTCCGTCGTCTCAGGAGAAAGAGAGAAATGTCTTTACCTTCTATCGTTGCTCCCGCGACGAGGCGAGATTCCGAGCGGGTGAATTCGACGCTTCGGAAGCAGAGTGCGTCCGGAAAGTCTTCTCCATTTCTTCCCAACGGTTGTCACAGACTTTTCAATAAAGATTTGGCATGAGAAACCCATTTTTAATGGCTTTAAAAGCGACCTTTTCCACTCACGGGGCGTAGTTCCACTCCAGTCTCCTCTTCGTGTGCCGCCGTGCACGTCTTAGCGCGTTCACGGGTTTTGCCCGGCCACCGGCAAGGCCTCAGCGTTAGCCTCGAACCCAAAGAGCGTTCTCGAAACCTTTCGTATTAGATTTTTTGAATAATTCGATTTTCCAAGAGAGAATAAGCTACTTTAAAAGAGATTTAATTATTAAATCTTGTATTTAACGAACCACTTGAAGAATTAGTCCATGTATTGCACTCAAAATTGAGAGAATTACCATAAATAATTCTTTGCAATTTGCACCCGCAAAATACACTGATTATTTAGACTCTATCTATAAAGATTACATGCTTCATTTTTATCGTTTTACTCACCATAATGCATTGCACTCAAAATTTAGAGAATTACAATAAACACTTCCTTGCAATTCACACCAGCGAAATACCCTGATTGTTCAAAAACAAACTATTTACAAAGCTTGCATGCATGCGGGAAAGCTGTCAATTCGATCAAATCGATCTTCCGAATTGACAGCTATCGGGAAATCAAACGTTTGACACTTTTTGTTCTCACGCAGCACACACAGCGCACTCTTCTCAAGCTAACTGTAACTATCAAATTCTCAACCGTCGGCAAAGTATCGGCAATATAGGTATCTAAGCTTGTTTCATTTGGGATGAAACATACGGTAAGTGAATGTCTCGAGCTCATATCTACCTAGGGAGCACATCAAAGTAATGCCATCTTATAGATCGAAGAGTAAGCTCAAACCAGTTTATTCGATTTTATGCAAGTGTGACATACCTGCGCCTAAAGTGAAAAAGAACATTATTTTTGGAAGAATTACAGCTTCCAAAAAATGCTTGCAACTTTGCGATGCTCCCGTGGCCTTTTGGTAACGTATTCCCGAATTAAAAATGAGAGTAGCATTAATGTTTGGTGTTGTCATGATTTAATATTCTTCCTTATGTAACCTTCAAAAGCACAGAGTGCGACCATTTGACACTAGTTTTCCTACAGGCTCTAAAAAATGTGAGAGGCGTACAATCTTCGGCTGGACGTCTCTCTGATCACCTCTTTGTCGTAAGTAGCTCCGTAAACGCTATTTATCACAATCCCTCTGGTCGCAATCATATCGATTCTCTCATAGCACAGAGACTCAGAACACGACAACCCAAGCATTCCCTTTGAATTCAACGCAGCGAACAAGAAACGAGTGGATGCGATTCTTGCCATTTATCCAGAGGGTCATAAACGCGGCGCTATGATCCCTCTACTGGATTTGGCCCAACGTCAACACGGCTGGTTGCCCATCTCTGCCATGCACAAGGTGGCAGAGATTTTGAATTTGCCAAATATGCGAGTTTACGAGGTGGCCACGTTTTATACGATGTTCAATAGGAGACCGATGCCCAAATATCACATCCAAGTCTGTACATGCACGCCGTGCTGGCTGAGAGATTCAGACTCTATTTTAAAAGCTGTATGCAAAGCTGCAAACTGTGAAGTCGGCGCGGATTCTCCCGACTCCTTGTTTACTATTTCGGAGGTGGAGTGCCTTGGAGCATGCGCAAATGCACCTATGCTCCAAGTAAACGATGATTATTACGTGCGTACATGACGTTAATTCTATCGCTGCGATTAAATATGAATCCAGCAAATCAAACCCTTTTTTACTCTTACAGGAAGACCTGACGGCGGAAAGTGCCGAAGCTATAATAAAGGCGCTCAAAAGTGGCACGAGGCCACCGCCAGGGCCACAAAATTCTCCGCGATTTGCAGCAGAACCAGCGGGAGAGCTCACGAGCCTTACAAGCCCGCCACCCGGTCCCGGAGATGGCGTTCGTTCTGATTTATAAGCGATTGCTTAAATAGATCGCTATCATAGTTTCGCGTGTGATCGACTGTAAAAACAATCCTGCAATATATGTAAATCCTAATAAATTATAGAGCACTGCTACTAAAGTTTCTTCTCAACGTTATTCTATGTTCACCCAACCTCGAATAGTTTAAAATGTGGAAAAAATATCAGCAAACTAATTGTCCTGGGGACGATCCAATTTTATAAAATATTGATTATAAAATTCTCGGCCTTTAATTTATATCATAATGCCATCTATCGACGTACTGGTAAACTATATTTAAAGATGCACAACATTTGAAACTGTCATCAGATACACGACGCAAATGTGTCAAATCATAAGGATTTTTACTTAATTTTTAATAAAAAGTAATCCTTCGTGGATATCTGCATACAGCGCGATTTATGTGAAGCACATTTGAAATGGAAGAGGATTGAAGAGAGTATGTATTCCACGCACAAGTCTGAATTTGCGCTAATTTATAACGCCAGCAAATTCGGGTAAAGCTCGAATTTTTATCTAAAATTCCGAAATCAGAGTTCAAAAATGACGGAACCTGCTCCAACAACGGAAGCTTCGAAAAAGATCGAAGTTATAAACAAAGCAACAGTCCATCAAATATGTTCTGGACAGGTGATGTTAACCTAAATTTCATTGAATCTTCTTACGGGGCATTTAAAATTATCTACAAATCGACGCTCTATTCAAACAGGTAGTCTTCGACCTCGCAACCGCGGTCAAAGAATTAGTGGAGAACAGTTTAGACAGTGGAGCAACTGTCGTTGACGTCAAATTGTTCGATTACGGAAAGACCTGCATCACTGTGAGCGACAATGGTTCTGGTGTCATCGAAGGAGATTTCGAAGGCCTGGGTGAGTATTTAGATGTCGAACGTTATCGTAACACCGTAAAATAATATATGGAAGTATTGATACATTTTAAATCGCGTACAGCTTTAAAGCATCACACGTCGAAACTGCGCGAGTTCTCGGACCTAGCAGAAGTAAATACATTTGGATTTCGAGGAGAAGCTCTGAGTTCGCTGTGTTCCCTTTCTGATCTGAGCATCGTTACCCGCCATTTGACCAAAGATCACGCATACAAATTGCAATTCGACAAGGATGGATTATTGAAGAACAAGGAAGTTTGTGCCAGAGAGACAGGAACAACAGTACACGTACGGAATATGTTCAAGAGCCTGCCAGTGAGGGCAAAAGAATTTGAGAGAAATATCAAGAAAGAATTTGCAAAGACCACTCAAGTCTTGTATGGTTACTGTCTGGTTTCAACTGGTGTAAAGATCACATTTAGTAATATAGTGACTAGGAAATCTAACTTGATTGTAGCTACTATAGGAGCGGACATGATTCTGGACAATATAAGTTCTGTATTTGGTAAGAAATCGTTGGAGGGCCTCTTGCGAGTCGAAGCGCATCCTCCTGACAAGGAGACGCTCCAAGAGTACAATCTCAAGGGTGACACGAGTTTGAATTTCACTTGGGACTGTTACGTTTCTAGTAGCGTGCATACCCTTGGGCGTTCGAGTCCAGACAGACAATTTTTCTATGTAAACGGCCGTCCTTGTGACCTCGCTAAAGTCTCCAAGCTCATCAATCATGTGTACCACAAGTACAACAATAAGCAATACCCATTTGTCTTCCTAAACTTAAAGTTAAATCAAACGTGCGCCGACGTCAACGTGACCCCTGACAAAAGAACTATCTTCTTCACGCAAGAATCACTTATTTTAGCATCGATAAAGTCAAACCTCGTACGAACTTGGGATAATTTGCAAGGTAGCTTCGTAATCACGACTTTGGACGACCTGAACTTTCGCTTCAAGAGGACTATCTCGCCCACGCATCATCCTCCTGCGAAAAGGCAGCAGATATCACAATCGACGACTAGTTTAAAGATTGCAAAAGAAACGGAAAAGAATGAAATGTATATAGAAAATAGCGAAAAATCCGAATTACCTAAAGATGTAACAATGTCTGTTAGTCTAAAGTCGATAAAGGCAAAATTAATCGAGAGGAGGAAAGCTAGGTTTGACAATAGAAAAGAAGGAAAGGGAGTTAAGTACAGAGCACAGATGGAGCCAAGCCAAACAAAGGAAGCTGAGAAGGAACTGCAGAAGGAACTGGAGAAAGATTCCTTTGACAAGGTTATTAGCTTCATGCTATTTCAGTTAAATAAAATGAAAAGGATTTTGAACGTTGATACTATACGTATAGTATACCTATGCGTCTTCAAAACTAACAAAAATGAATCTATGCAGATGGAGATCATAGGACAGTTCAATTTGGGCTTTATAGTGACTCGTCTCGAGACGGACCTTTTCATTGTGGATCAGCACGCCAGCGACGAAAAATTCCGCTTCGAGAAGTTAAATAAAGAGACGAAATTACGGACACAAAAATTAATTGCGCCGAAACCATTGAATCTCTCCTCGCTGAATGAAAGCATTGTTATCGAAAATCAGAACGTATTTGACGACAATGGTTTTACATTTCAAATAAATACCGAAGGTATGCATGAAAATATGCAGAGTGCAAATGTACTTTAAATGTAAGTAATTGTTTTCTCTCAAGAGCATACTAATTTCAGTTTCTTTTTCTCGTTTAGATGAACAAGGCTGCCGGATTAAATTAACTGGAATGCCCGTTAGTGGCAATTGGCAGTTCGGTCAAGAAGATATGGAGGAATTAATTTTTCTCATCAGAGAGGGTGGAACTGATGGAAATGGCCAAATACCTCGACCAAGTAGAGTGAGACAGATGCTGGCATCGAGGGCGTGCCGTAGTGCAGTTATGGTTGGCAAGCCGCTCAATGTCATTGAGATGCGCCGTCTGTTGGTGCAAATGGGCCAGATGCAAAATCCATGGAACTGTCCTCACGGGCGACCGACGATCAGACACCTCCTAACCACGTCACTCTTGAAGCGATAGCTATTTCTAATGGTAACTATTTAGACACCGTATTTCGAAAATATGTACATATAGCCATGAACTCTTATAACCAATTGCTACAGGGTTTATTTCTCCTTTTTCTTTGTACGTTTAATGTGCAATCAAAGTTCTTACGACGTCTCTCACTTGTCGTTTCATTGTGCCATGTTCTTGGTTCTTTATCCTCTTACCTGATTAGCGAAGTCCTTGACCACTTGCAGCGAAGATCCCCAATGAGCCTCCCCTGTGACGATGTTGCTGTTTCCGGAGTCGAGACGTCGTGAGAAATTAGATAGCAACGCGATACGTGTATTAGAATCAGTGGCAAAAAAATAGACCCCCTTTGCCATGCTTGTTTTCAAATTATACATTTCTTCGATTTTATTCGATTTAATAAATTCCATCATCGAAAAAGAAAGGCGTCTAAAACCACCTGACGAAGTATCGAGCCGAATCTCTAATTCCAAGATCACCTTTCACTGTTTGTATAAATATGAAACCTACGTTACATATTTATAGTGTCTCAAAAGTTCAAGCGTGTCACACACTGATAGTGCGAAACACGTTAAATCCCGAATGTGCCGTTGAGATGAGGGTGCCAGGGCACTGAGGATGCCAGTGCAGCTCCTTTACGTCCGTTTGACCCTGATGAATGAATAGGAGCTGTGGCGGTAGACCCGACAACTCGTCGTTCTGCGAAGCATCGCTCTGATCGACTTCCACAGAAAGATCCCACTGAGCAATTTGATCGTCCGCTCCTCCGGAAGCAAACACTGTAGCCTCTTCGGGATGCCACTCTACAGTCGTAACAGGCGCTGTGTGTTGCTTGAATGTCGCTACTGCGGTTCCACCGTTCGAGCCAAACTGCCGCAAGTCCCAGATACGAAGCATGCCATCGTCGCCGCCAGATACGAGGAATCTCGTCTCTTTGCGATTCCATGAGATGACGTTCACGTCCGATGTGTGGGCTTCGGAGGCTGTCAGCATACAGGCTGATTGTGGATTCGCCCTCGTGTCCCATATCCTTATGCTGCACAAATGACACAAGTGTATTATACGGTATATAATAAAAATCACAGTCAGTACGAACCTTTTATCGACGGAACAAGAAGCCAGTACGTTTCTTTCGTTAGGAGACCATTGAAGATCCTCGACGCTTTGTGGCGCATGTGAATTGTAGGGCCTCTGGTCCACGTGTAGAGAAAAGTCACCTGTGCCGCCGTCAGAGTTACGCCAAATGTGAATATTACCTTTACAATCGCCAGAGGCGAGAGTGCCCGCCTCTGTTTGGCACCAATCCAGAGCAAAGCCCTCGCTGAGGTGGCCTTTAAAAGTCATTAGCGGTGTGGAAGCTCCTTCTCCTTTCTCACTCTTTTTACGATACGAAGCAAGTAGAGCGTTATCTTCCAAAGCTCTCAATTGTTCGTCCAAGGACCAAATGTTTACTCGGCCTAATTCGCTCCAACTTGCGGCTAATGTGGTGCCTCTAACTTGTGTACACCTGCCAACATAACATAGTCAGTCTTTAATTTAATACCTCTTAGATTATGTGAAATAATAAAATACGTATTTATAAAAAAGATTGTATCGCAAGGAAAGACAAGTGCATATTAAGGAATTCAATTTAAATGTTGCTGCTTATTAAAGTTAATAAGAGTCTTAAACAAATGAAAAGGTGGAATAACAAACTTACCTTATCCTATTTACACATCCTTGATGCTTTATCGTTGCGACTGTCATCACTGGAGTTTTCGTCTCGTCCTCATCGTTATCCGAATCGCTCGATTCGTCATCGGAGTCGTCTTCTCTTCGACCAGTTCCAATGAGGTTGGACATCTTCATCACGATTAAATTATTAACGTGCGTCTGTGCAGCTTGAGTGCCAGCTACGAGGTACATGCTCATAGGGTAATTTTCACGCGAATTGCCATAATCATCGCGAATTACATCAAAACTGAGGCAGGGTGCTCCGGTTTGCGCTTGATGTAACATACGATACGCAGATTTGTCCACGACCAATTCCTCTCCTTTCTTCAATGCTTGTCCAGGCAAATAGACTTTCTTTTCAGTCTTGACATCTCCATTTACATCTTTTTCTTCATCTTCTTCATTGATTTCTTCCATAGATTCTTCGTCCACACTATCGGAGTCTTCGTCTTCGCCTTGCTGAATACCATCCATTACTTCTTCTTCCATCTCTTCTAATGTTCCTTCGCACCGCGAAGTATGTTTAAACGTTATTTTATCGTAGGAAATATACTTATTAGTTTATTTGCAGCAATCACGAGCAACCATAACCTCAAAAATAACACCACCACTTTAAGAACAAATCACGTTCCAGTAATTTGTATCGTATGTACGTATAAATCAATGTAGCCTTTTTCTAAGCCTCGGAAGAAAGAATAATACTGATCATTCTACTAAGAAAGTAAATAGATAGACCTATTTGATCGCAACAAGAATCACGCCTTTTAACCACGTGCGAGAGACACTAGTAGATACCCAAGTGGAGTGGTAGCAAATCGACATGCGATCCGTTTTTAAAAAATTCTTTCTTTTTGTTAAAAATACCACCCATAATATCGTAGCAATATTGCAATAATATGGTTTCTCGTGATATCTGATGAGGAGGAATTGGTGGAATGTGTCCATTTTCTTCTAATTACTAATAATTATTTACAAGGAACAAGAAACGAAATCAATAGTTAGCGCTACCTAGCGGTAACAATAAGCGTAGATTAGAAAAAGTAAACTTACGCCATTCACATTTACGATAAGAAAATTCGATGGCTAATAATTATACTATTAGAGCAGCATATAATAAAAAAAACAAGAATACAATGTCTGATTGAAAAAAAATTGGAGTACCGAAATATGCGAGACAAACATATTTAAAAAAACAGTTCAGTTATGTCTTACAAAAATAGATTTGCTACATGTATAAATAAATCCATTCTCCATTTGATTCGACCCCTCTCCCAATAATTGAAACAGTGCAATAATAAGTACTTATTGAATTTTTCAATTCCAAATCCGCGATTTTCGACTTAGCATTGTGGTGGATCAAGAATCAGGGGTAGCTGTTCCTTTATGGACCAGTTTATTAGCAATCTATATTAATGATAATAGTAATAGTATAATTATTATAGTTTAATGTATAAAACACAGTGATAGCAATTATTGTGATCCCTGCCAAGGACAGGGAATACAGTATAGATTCAGAGCTCAATATTGACGACCGCACGAAATTGTAGAATGTGATATTAGCTGTGCTTATTAATATGGGGATTGGTGCTAGAGTTATTTGTGAATTCGATAGGAGCAGTCGGAGTGTGCGGGTGATGGGATGGAGGAGTATTGGGATTGTTGCGCCGTGGGTTAGTATTGTGAAGACTGTGCAGGTAAGTACGCTGGACGGGCTTGTGCTGAGCGAGCTGGACAAGAGCTTCAGGTATGGAAAACCACTTGCGCTTCCGACCGATAGCTCTGGAGTCTTCCCATTCTGGCAGTTCCTCCGTCACCCGCATTACCCATACCTGCGTTCTGTGTTTATGTTCCACATTCTGCCAACAAACGATACACCGTCGAATGACAGACCGTACGGACTGACCATCATCTGAACATCGATTTATCATCTTGCCGAATGTTTCGTAGAAATTTGATTAACGTCGTTGAGATAATCTTATTTTTTTAAACACAGCAAAATCGTCCGCAATTTAAAAAAATGTCTAAACACGCGCGTTGCTTAATAAATTCATCTTAATGACCTCGAATACGCCAAGGCAACGTCCCAGTTGTCCTAGGACACCAGCCTCCTCCCTAACCTCTCGAAGGGCCGTGACTGCCGGTTCTTCTTCCGGTTCTACGCCACCGCCTGGTACAATCCAGTTGTCAGGCCTTCGGCTCGATGTTACGAGAAGAACCTGCGTCGGATGGCCAAAAGCCAATTGCATGGAATTACCCACCTTACGGTATACCGATCTCGAATCGGCGGTACGACGTGGGACAAAATGGAAAGCACGTGGTGATGGGGGAAAAAATGGGAAAGGGAGAATACGAAAAATCGAAAGGTGCCGGCAAGTTGTAATATTCGAGGGTGCCCTCTATTGGCCTACCTCGTCCTCGAGGTCGTTCTTGACGCAGATGCACGCCGCCCTGCGTCTATAGCCCTCCGAATCGTAGATACGGATAGAATTTGGCTTCTCCTTCACCATATTTGGAGATAGAGTTCAGCAAATCATCCCAGGAACTCGTAAATATTCGTCAAACGGCCAGAACGGCCATCCTGTACTCCCGCATTGCTCTGAGAATACTCGAAGCCGACATTATGTCGACACAAATTCACTCGCTCTAACGTCTTGACGACCCCATAATCGCTAGCCCACACCCTTAAGCTCCCCCAATTTATACTTCACGCTCCGTACAATGTCGATAATCGCGGTTCACCGACTCACCACGTCTCGACTTCTATCAAGCACTCGCTATAACCTCAAAAGTTTGTGAAAGCCCTCTACCATCTCTCTCTACTCGGATACTCTCGTGGCTCTCGTGATCTTACCGGTGACCCTGAGCGCGTTCTTCGATAGATGAGAGTCTTATAGTTATTTCGTTTTCTGCCATTGGCGAACCTGCGGAGCAAGAGCGTTCATAAACAAAATCCCTGACATTCCGCCCGGGGCTCGATGGTTCGTTGATCCACCGTGACCTTGCAGAGGGACACTATCCCTCCCATAGTCACAAAGTAAAGACGCACATCAGTGCATTAATACTAAAGCGACATGTGGAGATAGGTGGCACACGTACCGAAATGGCGATTGTATCATCGGCAAGATTAGCGTTGCGTATGGCTTGAGGAAAAAAAAAAAAAGATAAAAATGCTGAAAAACGCAGCCGATACGTAGCGCACACTTGATTGAGTCGTAATGTAGAGAAGGTTAAATCAGAACCTTTATTGTTACTACAGCATCAACAGCATTACGACAAGTCCTTCCCTCAAAACTCTTATACATCCTGGCGCCCCCTTTTATGAAAGTATCAAAAATATCCTTTCTAGTGCTCGTCCCCCGACAGACAACAAAAACGATACATCGTCTCGATAGTAAAATGATTGAAAGTAAAACTAACTTATCTAAGGTAGAGCTCACCTGCTTTGCCAAGCAGATCCTTCAACTAAGCTTCGTCCTGTACCCCTTCTTCCAAAAAAAAAGAAACAATAGTAACGTTAATCACCGCTTCGCTTAACGCTAAATCGACTTCACGATGTAAAACTAATTAAAATTTATAAATATGGTACAATTGATAGTAAGCGATAGAGCAGTAATGGATTAATTATAGATACGTATAGGTAATAGCATTGTATCGTTGAATCTTATGGCGATTTTACAAGTCCCTCGCTTAGTAGTAGAGTTAAAGATCGAATTGGGTTTCTGTCCTTAGGTTCGAATCAATTGAGTCTCGTCCGGTCGAGCGATCACCACATTCACCAATCACCATTACGGACTAGCAGCCATCTTGACTAGTTTTTTTTAATTTCCGTCATTTTCTCCTTTCTCGGTCCCGTCGACGCGAACGTCCTGCAGGCCCGGCAACTTAATCCACTGTATCTTCCCGATCGATAAGCGCAAATCAATCACCAGGATGTTCAGGGCAACTGCGATTCACTTGAAACCACTTGTCGATGCAGCTACAACAGCATATAAATATACTCGACACTCGCCCTTCTCTCCAACAGATTCCGATATCCGGGATGAATGCTAATTCTCAAAACTCGATCGATACGTGCAAATTTTCAAATCTGAGCAGGTAAAGAGTGAAATGCTCATACTTTTTGTGGTATATGCAGAGGCAGGGCAAGCGGGCTATCACATCTCCAGGTTGTAATTCCTCCAGGCAAATGACGCACTCTCCTTTTTCATCCGCTAGCACGTCCTCTGAAAGGCGATTGAATAAAACACTCAGCCCGATCCACAGGCATTTAATAATCATCGGATATACGAAAAGTAAAAGAGCGTACCGTTGTAGCTGAGACGTGGCTTCGTTAGACACATGACAAGGTGGCATTCTATATCGTCGGGCAGTATAAATTTGGAGCACACAGGACATTTGAGACCTTGAACACAAATGACGAAAGGAATTCTGAATAGTTTGCTCCACCGTTCGAACGAACCAGTAAAGATGTGTACCGTAGAAAACCCGCCTAACACGATGCGCGGGCACAACTTCTGTTTCGGACTCGTTCAGGCACGAGCTCACTATAATTCCCATAGTAAACCCGACCTAACCTAATTTGACCCATCCCTCGCGAGGATCTTCAAACCAACATGAATGACATTTCCGTAAACATTATTAATGTTGGAGATTTCTTGATGTATTATTCAAAATTTGCATGACCCGTACAGTCCATCATCGATTACACACGGTTACCAGGCCAACCACCCCGGCAACACGCGCCAAAACAAACGTCCCCCTGTTCAACCCGCAACGGCATGTCAAGATCTTGACGCCGCGCGAACATACGCACATAACCTCACTTTCTGTCAACGAGTTAGGTTAGAGCACCGGATTCTACGACGCAGCCTATCCGACGTCATCGTTTGAAGAAACGCGCGAGAAAATGGAACGCTCGTACTTTTATCATTCAATTGTATTCTGCGAGTACATGTATGCAACGGTGACAACCACAAATAAATAGGACTTATCTATTTGCATCCCAGAATGATACCAATAAAATAGGTGAAACAAATTCTGCTTGCACATATGTTTTTTACATCTCGATCGATGATAATGCTTATCAGGGGACTGTAACAGTTGGAACTACTTTTATACGCGAAGCTTTCACGTGATTTCTGACTGCGGAGTAACTATCGCTTTGAAGCTCTAATTTTGATGCAGTTGCAATCACAATCGCATTACAATTGTTAAAATCCTTAAGCTCCGTCGAAGTATGCAAATTGTGTAAAGGATTGTTAGAAAAACTTTGGGATGTAAACAGATAAGATACAGATACTAAATACTTGCATATCATTTGCATAACCTTTATACCCTCCTTAAAAGACGGCATTGCCAACCCTCGCAAAAGTTAGCACGCCAACCAATCTTTGCTTCTAATCTCGGTAAAAATTCTATCGGTCTTTGCACGTTTTTGCTGTAATTCTCACCGTTAAGAGACCAAATATGAGAAGGCAAGCTTTGAGCGGCATAAACTCTACCGCTGTCTTCATCCGTATCATCCGAGTCGAGTTGAGATAAACCAAGCGCCTGTCCCATTCCGACACCCACTGTGGTAGCAAGAGTCGCTTGCTCACCGGAAGACAAATCGGGTACAGAGCTCAAAGAACGCGCGCGTTGTCTGCTGTCTCCAGGTACTCTGGAGGCTTGCGATTGATTTCCTTGCTGATGTTGATGCTGTAGCATTCCAACTCCACCAGGCAGTGAGCGTAAAATCGAGAATCCTTGCATCGTCGCATCATTTGTCCCTGCCGAGGACTGTCCGTTACCTCCGGCAGACTGTGCGATGGTACTTGTTTTTGCTCCCATTCCAAACAGAACTACGATAACAGCTTCAGTCACAATTTGAATTTCTAAGTGGATCTTTATTGCAATTTTACCACTAATTGCAATTTCAAATTGGCAGTGAACTTCGCACTAGCACCGTTCTTGAAGATAACGCGTTTTTCTTGCACCTCACAGACACGCACTCGAAACTTTGAGCAATACCCGCAAGACGTTTACAACACTCTGGGATTTGGTTTAGGCCGAAATTTTGCAAACTCTTGCCACGATAAGCAAATCATTTCGTCCGCGAGCATAACAGCGGCTCATCGCGCAAAACATCCCCCGACATCTTACGATAAACTTCCTAGAAAGTCAAAGGTCTCGGCGAACGCAGACATTCCAATTCACGGTAGCCTCCGCTCCGTTTCGATTACGAACGAATTCCCTATACGGATAGGCATGGTAGAATTGCATGAAAAAACACACTTCCGATTTTCAAGGAGAATTAAGGAAATGATGAAGGGATCGCTGAAAAGTGAAGTTGCCTTACAAGACAAATTTAAAACGTATATCGCGACATATATTTTTATAAATACAAATATCGTGACTTATTTACAAGTATGTATGTTATAAAAATATCTAAATGGAGATCAATGACTTTTATAAAGACGCGATGTGTTTGGGAACGTGAAAATGGCACATATTTGGTAAATTAGTTATTTTTGACATAGATTTTGAATATCAGCCTTTAGGTCCGGGCTCAATGAGCTCCAGTCAGTATCAGAACATTTTTGTAGCTTTCCCTTGGATTTGGGCAGGTCAGTGGCGTAACATATTTTGTCAATTTCGTAATATTCCGATACCAAAGCATCTATCCACTGTTCTAGTTTGAAACCAACTCGCTCTTCGACATCGGCGGAATTAACATTGGGCTCTTGAAATTTCATAGTTTTCAAATAATTCGTCCACTTTTCATTGACGTCTTCAACTTGATAAGAACTAGATGGTCCATTGTGTATCTCCCTGGCCTTTTGAGAATCGATCTTTTTATTTTTCCAATATGCCAGCGGTATTACTAAGAAATTCATTTTGGCTACTAATGTATACTCGGATACGAGCAATAGATGCCAAGTACCGATAACCAGCTCTTCACTGATATGCGGCTTCACGTGACCCTTCTGCAATCGAAATGGTAATAAGAAGCATCTCAAACTACTAAATACCTATAATTTACTGATTTGAGTTTTCTTGCAAATATATTACCAATGCTGTGTCTTCCAATTGCAATTGATTTACGTCTGCCAAGCACCCACGAGGATCCACCCACAAAACGGTTACATTTTGCGGTGTTAACAATCCAGGATCGAATTCGTACATCAAAACCGGACTCGAAAGCGGGCCTATACCACCAACGAAATTTCTAAATCTTTGTTCTTTTTGATCGTAATCCGTGTTTACAGAAAGTCGTTGTATTTTTCCCAGCCACGTTCTGCCGGCAGTAAAATTACGTTTCAGAGAAATTAAAGACTCGATTCTCTCAGGGAATTCACTTTGAAACGTTGACGATTCGAACATTTTCGTATTCACTTCCGCTCGTATCAGAATGCCAGCAAAACTATTTTCCCGAAAGTACGCGGTTGTCTCCAGGAGCTTTACTTCTCCGATATCCGCTTGAAACTTTCGAAATGAAAGTCTAGCCAGAGCATTTGATACTGTTAACAGTGTATCATCCGCAAGGGGACTTAGATCGGTGTGATGATACGAACTCTGCCAGTACTTATCGTAACCTTTCATTTTGGCAGTCGCATTGGCTCTATTAGGGTACAGCCACTCTTCGACTCTGTCTATTATTCTTTGATCAATAACTGGTTCGAATTTCCTAGCGAAGAATAAATTTCGATCCGCTGTATTTCGTATCCGACTAAAATCCTCGAGCTTAAAATCGTTTGGACTGCAGCCACACCAATCGACTACCGCTCTGTACTGGCATTTGCAGCCTAGCTTTCTTTTCCAATTAGTTACGTGTAAATTGTTATCGATATATGTGTCGCAAAACTTTGAATTGCGAAGAACGGTGTGAAAGAACGATTCTGCCGGTAGTAAAGTATACTTGTATACTTTGAAAAGTTCCTCCACCAAAGAGTCCAAATTAGATTTAGTAACGTATTCCACAAAGTCCCGACTCAACGCGACCCAATCACTACCTCCGTCAATTTGTATACCTGTAACGCACAGATTTAAATGTATTTACATAAAATCATGTATACATTTCAATAAAATCGTAATTACTCTACCATTCGGTAATTTTCGATCTCCTATCCGCCACATGTGCGCCTCGCATTCCACAAAAGTTTGATCTAACCCTTGTTTCTTAATGAACCGTTGGACCTCTCGACCATGCGATTTCACGAAATTCATATCCTTGTTCCAAGTGAGAAATTCAGTGAGACGAGTATTAGTTTTGACAGGAAAGTCGGATTCGGAAAGATTAACAAGAAAATCCCAAGGATGTGGATCCGCGAGCATCTCGTGGGCAGAACTTAAAAGCGTAGTCAAAAGGCTTGCTCCACCCCAAATGCTAGCGTGTCGTAACCCTTGTCCCTTTGCCACTCTGATGTTCTTTTCTTTGCAACTCCTTTCGACTTCTAACATTTCTCTGTACAAATAATCTTGTCTCTGAAAGTAAGCGTGCACTATACAATACAGATTCCATTATTGCACCATCAAGTACTACATTAGCTAAATTCGGTCTACCTACCGCGTCGACGTGAATATAAAACAAATGAGTCGGTTGATAGAGAATACTGATAAGTCTTTTAACTTGACGACTGGCTCTACCATTGACTGTCAATAGATATGCTATACGTGCTGGTTTCTCTTTTCCAGCTCGTGAACTAGAGTTCCTTGCTTCTTGCGGCTTGAATCCTACAAAAATATACTGGCTTAAAAGCTATATTTTTCAAGAAAAAACTTTTAATAATAGATGAAACTAGTTACTTCATGCAATTATATATAACAGAATCAGATTTCTTACTTTGAATGCCCGTAGAGAAGATATTAATAGTCAAATAGCCTCCGCAGGTTAACTTTGGGTCCCCAGGACATTTCATGTTGCAACTGGAATCTGGTAAATGCCTTGCTTGTGAAGGCTCATCCATTCCACAAAAGCACTCGACTCTGTAATGATAAATACAGATTTGTGATAATTTTGATTTAAAAAATGAACTAGATCAAATGTAAGCCATGAATTTTCAATACTAACGAGTATTCGACACCGGCATACGGATATCCTGATTGCATACACATATACGCGCATCTTTCTGGTGAATTGTTCCCCTTGTTAACCATGTAGTATCCGCTAAGCACTCGCATTGTATTATCATCTTTAAAACATCCTAAACTCTTTGGCACCTTTGCGAAACCTGGAGAGTGAGCGCACGATGACTGTATCCTATTAGGATACAATAAACCTTGTTGACTAAGGCACGTCACATTGACAATGCGTTGCTTGCAGATTTGACTTTGCGCACGTGTCACCGCGCTAATTGCCTCTCTACTAGTAACATCACAGGCAGGTGTAAAGTTCAACAACTTCAAATCCAACTTGACTTTTGTCGTACGGTTGCGATGAATTTGCAAAGATTTATTTGGGTTCTCTCGTTTATCAGGAGGTAGTTTCAATTGACGCGCAGCTTTCGCTAAACCCTCCTCTTCCTCAGGCTGGGAGGATCCTCCCTGATAATAGATAATAGATTCCATGAAATAAAGCATCAAGGATAGACAGGGCGAGGAAGTAAGGTGGACGGTTACACGTGGAAATAATACAATGCTTGACTATATTGAAATCATTTCTGAATAAACGAATAAAGTAGATAAAAGGTACTCTGAAAAATGCAAAATTGTATTCATGAAACGTCTAAACCCGCTTGTTTGGAAATGGAGAAGTTGAGGTTAAACAAGAGGATCTTACCTCTCCCGAGGAGAGCCGAGCGGGCCTTCGACTTTCATTTTCGAGGGCCAGGAACACATACGCCAGATACACCTGTACGCACAGTATAGTTACGCCGAATACAAAAAATATTCGGTATTTTCGCAAACAACTCGATGACCTGCCATCAAGTTGACCTTTAATCACGGCCATTTTTCTCCATTACAACATTCTACAATTATGAATCTCATCACGATATCCTCGCATTTTTTACACGTTTTCCATTAATCTCGTTTACTTTACTCGAGTGAAAAGATCAAACCACTGTACCGCTTACATAATAATCCCTCATTATTTGGTACTTGACCTATTACAATGCAACTTCATACGCGCGCGATAGGTATAAATCGCTTTCACTTGCGAAGGTCAGGTTGCCATTCCACACGATGAAGTAGGGTCTCGCGAAGCGACGCGCACGGCATGACGACATTGCGTAAATATTCGGCATAATAGAGGTTATGTTATAACGTCAAAGTGTCAAACTGTAGTGCGGCGTGTAGTAATTAAAATAAGAAAGAAAAACGAAAAGAAACACATAACAATGGCAAATTTAGAAGTCACGCGTAGAGCTAGTGAGGATGACTTTCTTGAATGCTTTTTGTATCCACAATTTTGCTTTGATTCAAGTGTTGAGCATGTATCAGAGGCGATGCTTTCTGAAGAAATTCAAAAATTCAATCAGGAGATTGCAAAGTACACGAATGAGTATATTTGGCACCGCGATCGTTTAGAATTTCATCCGAGAACGAAACAAGCTTTATTGTTGGATAATATACTAGATGGCACGAACAAGACGGAAGGCAAGTAATATTACATAGTTTTTTGACTAAAAAAATGTTCCCAAAAAAGCTCAATTTCATTTCCAAGCTGTAAATATCCAAGTCATTGATCTTTTTACATTTTTAAAGAATTTCGTATGTTACCTCACATATATGGAAGTCTGCGCTATGACGAAGACGTGGGGGACGAATGGTTTGCAGTATTCTTGATAATGAAACTCACGCAAATATTTGAGGGACTGATTGCTCAACTGGTAGATTCGGATGGAGAATTTCTGCTGATAGAAGCAGCTGATGTTCTCCCCGCATGGGCTACTCCGGAGAAATGTGAAAATCGCGTTTTTATTCACAATGGTGCCATTCACGTTGTCCAGCAATCGCAAGGAATACTCTCCAATTTCTTGAATAGCATTCAAAAGAAACCCGAGATCTCCAGAATGTCCGATAAAGTACAATCTGCCTTGGTAAAGAAAATCAACATGTATCCTGAAGAGATACAAAGGAGGAAGCATAAAGCCAGGGCATTCTTACCTGAAAAGGCTGCTTCTATATTGAGTCGTGACCCTGGTTTGGTGGCACCAACTGTTAGAGCAGTTTGTCATTCAGATCCTCTCGAAAGGAAGGTAAGGATGAATGGTATTCTGTACATGGCGAGGGACAAGTTTGGCCCTAGTAAAATGCTACCTTGGAAAATAAACTTAAGCTCTATCACATATGAGGACCTTAAAAATCAAGGGATACAAGTGCGACATTTCAACAGGGATACAAGTTCAACATGTTTCTCATAAGAAATATGACAAACAAACTTACAACACTGAAAAGACAATATAAATTATAAAAATATAATGTAGTTGTTAACTATCTAAAAGGAAATATTTAGAACAATAGCCAAACTTTGAAATCGATAAAAGTGCACTTGTATCCCTTGACTTCTAAGGTCCTCGTATACATTTCAGCAATTCCTTATAAAATGATTTTTTTTTATCTAGGTTTGTCGAGCAATGAGATATTTCCCACCCGAGCAGCGTGTTATGGTTAACGTAAAGATGACAAAATGCCTGTACGCAATGGTGACTCATTGTCGGTATACCGGTGACCCGAGAACCGGTTGGAACTTGCCTCCGACGAGCAATGCAAATTATGGTGCTCATCTGTTGGGTGTTAAGCTAGCTTGCGGTTTGGAATTGTTAGTAGCAAGAGCGAACGACGCTCGCAGAAAAAGAGGGAAGGAAAATGTAGATGATAATGAAGAAGGGAAGCTGGACGAACCTGCTTGGAACGCGTACTTGAGTCGTCTGGAATCTAATGGATATTTCAAGGATCTTCTGGAAGGTAGCAAAGAACGCGAGACGCGTCACCACCTGGCAAGGGATTACTTTCTTGCTCGATCGAATTTATCGGATCCTTTGACTCCTCCTGGTGAAAGCGAGGCACAGAAAATTCTGAATGCTTGGCGCGATGTTCAGACTTGCGATGTAGAGTTACAAGGTAAATTTCTGAACTTGAAACCTTCCATGTTGCTCAGTAAATGTATTTAAAATAATCTTTGGATACCCTAATAGCACGAGACGAGGCAGCATTGAGCCCTGCGGACAGTGACAGCTGGCTCAATGTTGATCCAACTCAATTGGAAACGATGTTGGGTCAACATTGGAGTAATAACAAATCCGACCAGGAGCCGCTGTGTTTCAGAGATAAAGTACAAGCTTTTCTTAATCAAACGAGTGACGTCGACGGAGTAGACTTTGTAGGGTACGTCGTACTTGGTACTTAAAATTGTAAAAACAGATCCCCTTCAGTTATAGCAAGTATATACTTTTGTAGGGATAAACCAAACGACGAGGAATCGAAGATTGATTCGGAAGACAGCGGGCGAATTGACTTCGATCCTGACGTTTTTGATAACGCGCTACGCGATATATTAGATTTGGTTGTGCCGGGCGGTGACAGTGAATTTGAAGGTAGTTCAGAAGGTTCTCTTGGTGGGGACGACGAAGATAGGGCTGGAGAGATGGACAAGTACATGCGTCTTTTGGACTCGCAAATCCAGACGGAACTGAAGAAAGACAAAGAAAGCAGTAGTATGGAATTAGTGGAATCAAACTTGAAGGAAAGTATGGAGGAGGAAGCTGGTGGTTCGGGACCGGCAGGAAACATCGTAGGTGGTCCGATTCGACGGTTAATGCATCTGCAACTGCAATCTCCCACGACTGTGCCTCCGGATCTACAAAGTTAATGGATTCAATCACCCGTTACTATACAGTTATTCACATATTTCGAACGTCCATTTATGCACACAATACCAATTTACCTAAGGTAGGTTGAACGAGCACTATCTAATGAGATACTAATCTGCTTTTAATTACGAATTAATTGCTCATTTCCACTTGTTTTTGGCTTTTCTATTTACTACTAGTATAGGAATAACTGAGTACTCTCCCAGATTCAGTTTTCCTGTAGTTTTACGAACCAGTGAAATTAGCAATATGCTGAAATTCGTTATTATTTCCACAAGTAGAAGATACAAAAGTAGATGTAGTAAAAATATAGAAAAATAAAATATAGCTACAGAATGGCCACGAAGTATTGCCACGAAATATGTGTAAATTGAAAATACGAAGACAGGTGGAAACCCGGCATGAAGAGATTCATAACCATGGATAAATAACTAGTTTCTTTTTTTTTACATTTATACATTGCTCTTTCATTTTACTTTTGTAAATAAGTGTAATCTTTATCATAGTATTAAAAGCATATTTACGCACGCATGAAAAATACGTCTGATATATGTATTCATTTTTTCGCCATTGAAATGTACCGCAGTTGACAAATTCATTAAAGTATTGATATACAATCGAGACTCGAATTTCATTTACATATGTCCATATAAGATATTTTTCCGTGGTTATTTAAACGGTTGCT
Source organism: Xiphydria camelus (assembly GCA_963678675.1). NCBI lineage: Eukaryota > Metazoa > Arthropoda > Insecta > Hymenoptera > Xiphydriidae > Xiphydria > Xiphydria camelus. The sequence goes on from OY783198.1 coordinate 18,146,168, forward strand.
TAAACCACTTTGGAACTTGACTGCTTGTACTGGGACCTCGAGCCGTTGGAATACGATTGCTAGGTCCTGCAGTTGGCTGATCGATCCTAGCTTCTGTCGATGTACTCGGTTCCATGTTTTCATTCGACAGTGTATCCCATTTGCTGGACATTTTTGGATCTTCTCGAATCATGGACATTCTAGAGAATGCGATTGTTTATAATATGTATTCATATAAATCGAGACATATCCGTTAGTAAGAGGCATAGATTACAATCGGATCTCACTGACATGATTATTATTTGCAGATACCGACGTTCTATTGAACTGTCTTATCTTACCTAGATTTGATTGCTTCGATGCCTGCTGCCTTCGGATTTGTTAGCTTCATCCTGAGTTCAGTCTTCAGATCTGATGAGCCAGAGTAATACAAAATCGCTGACGGTACAAGGTTTTCGTCAATAAGGCGTGCCTCTGGCTTCAGTATGGTTTTTGGTGGAGCTGTGTCTAAACAGATAATAATTATATAGTAAAAGGACACAAAATCGAGGACGTTTATAAGCGGAGCATACTCCTATTCGTACTTACATAGCACGAATTCACAGTTGGGATCGGACAAGTAATTTTTCACAAAATTCTTCACTGTTTGAATTGTTTCAAGGGGACCAAACAGACCTTGAAGAACCATTTGATCTTGAAACTGTATTCTGATGACAGCTCGCCGATATTTATGCAATTGATTCAAAGTTCGTCTATTTTGTTCTAATTGCCGTTGAGCCGTTGTTAAAAATGGCGTTTCCTCGAGTTGCTCGTTTCGACGCTTAACATCGCGCAAGAGGGTCTTGGCATCCTGCACGGTCAAGTCAAAGAAACTGTCCGGGAGCTCATCTCTTGGTAGGGCTTGAGCTCCCGATTGATTGAATACCAAGGCATTCCTTTCTCCTAACTGTAATAAGAAATAAAACAATGATTCAATTTGCTCTACAAAACATACTTGAATTCTTTTAGCGAGGCTTTTGTGCGTGAAAACGTACAAATTGTACATTTCTTTCCTCAGGAGTTAGAGTCAAACCGGTCGCACTAGATTCGACATCCGTGTATGAGGTATTATTCTCCCCTGCAAAATATTTCTTGGCTTGCAAAGCTCTGGTGTCGACAGGAGACTCATTAGTTTCTGTCTCCATTTTCTCAATGGTTCCAGACTCTACATTTTTGGATGAATCCGTTGTTTCCAACGTTTCCTTCTCGTCATCAAAACCTTTCATTTTTTTCGAACAGGACACCTCAGCCTTTAATAGAGATATAGGATCTATGATTTTCTCTCTGTACAATTCTGGTGCTGTAGAAGATGCTTTCTGGGTGGTGCCGGTGTGTGAAGAAATATCAGCATCTTTCGGTGGTTTTGGAGCAGGTGGAACGTATACATGTGCCTGTGTTTTTAATTCCTGCGGGTCACAGTGTATAAGTCTAAGCATTGCTTTACCAGAGCTGAGGCCCAGAGATCTGAGTGTTGTCGATTTTAAAGCTTCTCCGTATACCTGATAACGACATTGAGTTATTTACTTGAAAAAATTAAGTTTCGTATATTTAATTCTTTTATTTCTTTTGTAAAAGGTTACAATGTTTGTTTCGATGCAGTATTTCAGGAAAAAATTGAGTACCTCTCGATGCATATAGATTAAGACTGAAGAGGTAGTCAATTCATTAGGGCACAAATCTTTTAGAATCTGCTCCAGTGATGTACCAGGACTGAACTCCCCTACGATACGTTCTCCACTTTTCAACTGTATGCCTATCGTGACATTGGACTCCTGACGTGTTTTTGTGCAAGCTACCATTTCTAATTGAGCGTTATTTGGCAATCCAGTAAATCGGAAGATAGCATTGGCATCCAAAATTCGGTTATAATGTCTACAAATGAAAAAGAGATGGATTTAAATATCGAGCTGAGCTAAATCAACGTGAGAAAAGGAATGCTCGCTTACTTTAGGTCATACTCGGCTGGATTGTGCCCGTGTTTCTTACACGTTTCCTCGAGTATCTGGAGTACGTTATAATTGATGTTAGTATATAATATTAATTTCATGTAAAATTTTGATTTATTGTGAACAAATAAAAGCCGTTTGAACTAATTATACATAGGTTCTTAAAGCACACGTATGCAAGTATACCAAAATAGAGTGAAAGCCTTTAAGACAGGTTTAAAGAAGCTTTCCATTTTAGTCGCGGACAATTTAAGGAGAAAAGCTCACTTGTAGAATGGTGGTGTTCGAAGTGACTTTAACATTTTGCCGTCGCCCGTTTGGAGCGAGCACGATGACACTCTTATTTGCCGCCATCATAGAACTTATTGGAATGCACGAGAGAAATTGAAGAGACCCAGCTGATCCAAAGCTCATCTAGGTACCTATTGAAGATACTTCACTCATCATTTAGGAACATTGCACGATTTTGTTCTACAATGTTGGGAGAGCATTCTCCCATACGCTAGTTGTGCCCTCTACGTATGTGTGTACCTCTACTCCGTTTTAACTCCGTCCTCCCGTTCGCGGCTCCCTGTCAAAAGTTCTAAACGAAAGAAAAATTTGAAGAAAACAAGATGTCGGTAATCGGTTGTATGTTTACCAGAGCTCATAAGTACGAAACGTGACGTATGTATGTGTATCCACATACGATCAGCAGACAAATGATTGATAAAATGCGAGAAACACTGGCCCGCCGTGATGGCTGTGTCCTTTAACCGATACGCCCAAAGCTTGCCGGAAGCTGAGAAGTGCGAACTCAAAGACGATCGTAGGGGTGAGAGTGCAAACAATAATGACAGTTCTGTCAGGAGCCCTCTTCACTATGCCTCCGTGGCCCCCATAACACCCGCAACTGTACCCTTGTGCGTACTAGGGGAGGTGCAACTTCGCTTTCTCTGCCCTGAAGATTTGCAGGAGGTTCGCGCTCTTTGCACAGATTGGTTTCCCATAGGTAGGTGACATCGTTGCGAGGAGGCGCGTACGATATAACGAGATAATTCGTTTCGTTCAAATACAGATTATCCTTATTCTTGGTACGAGGATATAACGAGTTCCTCACGGTTTTACGCACTCGCGGCTGTGTACGGCGGTGTGATAATTGGACTTATAGTCGCAGAGATAAAACCTTACGCCAAATTGAACAAGGAGGATCACGGCATTCTGTGTTCCAGTCTAGGAAAGGATTCCCTAGTAGGCTATATTCTCAGTCTGGGTGTGAGAAGAGCGTATCGACGAAATGGCATCGCTTCGCTCTTATTGGAACAGTTGTTGGCACACGTGACTATGCCCGAACGTTCTTCAGTAAAGGCTGTCTTTTTACATGTTCTTTCTAGTAACGCTCCCGCGATTCTTTTTTACCAAAGATGTCATTTTCGACTACACAGCTTTCTTCCTTATTATTATTCCATTCGGGGCAAGTGTAAAGATGGATTTACATATGTACTGTACGTAAATGACGGGCATGCGCCGTGGAGTTTGTGGGACTGGATGAGGCACATGGCTGGGGCGATGGCCAGTCTTGGACCGTGTAGAGTTCCTCGATGGATATGGCAACGCCTTCTCTGGGCGGCAACGCTCTTGTCTTATCATAGATGATATACTTGTATTAAAACGTACTGTTCGGCTGTGTGGTATGTAATATTTTAACAACGTACCAAGCTCTCTTCAAATGTTAATTATTAGAGAGACGAAGCCAGACTGTATCTGCTATAAGTCACCAGCCGTAATATGCAACCAAAGCAGTACTCTGTCTCTGATTGAAGCAGTATTTTATGTTTGCGGTTCACAGACCATAGTCTTAACATGAGCTTTAGCAAAGTTCTCTCGCATGAGGAATTCGGTGACACGGAGTCCGTTGGGTGGTTGAGTCGAATTAAATGTTATTTCTTTTGTACAAAATATTGTAATAGATACCTATGTACGGATAGACGCTTTTATATATATATGTATATGCTCCATGTATATATATATATGTATATATGAAATAGATGTAAATAATTATGTAACAACATTGTTTGTAATAAATCAACATGTTATAAAGCGATTTGCAGTCATTTTTCAACTTTTACGATATCGCCATCATAAGGATGCATAAGCATTGGTAGCGCTCATTTATGGTACCAATGAAGTACCTAGCATAAACTTATTTGAAAATTCTATTACGTACTTTTATCGAAGAAATAGTAACGATGACAAAAATTATTGAATTACGACCAAATAAATCGCTCGTGAATCCAGATTTTGAAAAATATCAATTTTCCGGGGATACGTCGACCATCGTACTCGAGAAAAACCTTGAAAAAGGTAAACATAACCTATTTCGCGATGTTGTGTACATCTATAGTTTTTTTACGCAAAATTCTCAAGAATATTTACCTAAAAAAAATGTGTGATCTGTACACTTATAGCAAAGTAATAAAATAATACGAACATTTTTTAGGCGTCCTGCGAGTGGAACCGAGCTCTTCTCAAGAATCATGGCTCGAGGCAAGACTTTTTGCATTTCACAACCATCTCATAAAAAATCCTTTCGACGATACTTGCTGGTTCGTTGATGAAGACAGAAGTATTTGGCGATTAAAAAGAAATGTTACTCTCGACAGAGTTCACACGCTTAGCAATTTTGATGTTACGTCGAGCAGCTGCAAGTACAATCCATCCATTGCTTTTGCATCGGATAAGATTGCGGCAGCATCAAATGGTCATAAAAATTTAGAAATACTCATCGAACATGCTGCTGGAGAGCTACAATCTTTCATATTCGAGGATATCGAGCCAGGAATTGTTTTGGATGCACGATACGCGAAAGAGAAGTCTACAATAACAATTGCAATGTGCAGTATAATTGAGTCTAATGGAAAGAAGTGTTCTCAGGTTGTATTACTCTCGTATCTGCGTGAAAATGAAGATAATTCTTCAGAGATTGTTAAGTTCAATCATAAGCAAAGACTCACTATAAAGGGTGCTGTAGAATACGTGTATATAGAGAAGAACAACAGGTATCTGCAGATCGTTAGTCAAGATTCGGTCATATTTGAAAAAGACCCTTCAAATTCTACCGCGCAAGAAGAGACAAACTCTAAAGATGACTCACAAATAAAAATTCCAAAATATTGTTGGTCCCAAGACGAAGATACACTTAATGTCTGGATGAAAATATCTGCCGATGGTGATAAAAGTCGAATTAAAGTTGACATAACTCCTACGAGCATATCGATCGCATTTGATAATTCCACGCTTATACAAGGAGAAAGCGGACATAGATTGGATGCACAATTAACAACTTGGTCATTGGAAGAGGATTCCTTAAAAATAGATTTAATAAAGACCGAAAGCGGCTTAATGTGGAACGAATTGATTAAGGGAGACACAGGAGGAGAATGTTTACCTAATGAAACTTTGGCTGCTGAAATTCATTCAAAGTACGATCCGATTATATATACATATCATCGGTCTAGATGTGATAGCTCGTAACTGAAAAATTAGGTATGATATACCTCACACTGACATACACTTACGCGTCCTCACTGTTAGGTCCGCAATGTCCTGTGACATTAAATCTATAACTACTTAATTTTTCAGTTACGAGGTATCACATCTAGACCGACGATATATTTAAATTTCTGAAGAGAAAGAGTTCTAATCACGGAAACATGCTTTCATCTCCTTTAAAAGAACGAATTCTTGAATACGTCTTGACCAGAAATACTTGTCTTCCATGCTTATGCATGGGCAATCCATGTCTAGTCATACTGTAATAAGAAATCACCTCATTTCTAAGTCATCGACGTGGTCATAGTTTTTGTGGTAAAAGAATAAAATCAGGAAGATCGTAACAATTGCTTTTTTCAGACTGGCACATCTATGTACAAAACAGCCGGAGAGAGAAGGTCAAGCTGTACTTGGCTTTAACACTGAACAATTGGAGGAGTGCGATATTCAAGGAAGGGACAATTTGCTTCAGAGAATCGATGTTTCAACCCGTAAGACAACACATTTGGCTATGTTGGGAGCCAGCAATCGTGTATTGTTCACTCATAAACTAAAGTCCGGTCAGGCACTTTGCGTGAGACATGATCATAACGGTTGTGTTTGGATACCGGGAGAATCTGAAAATGACGAGTGGGATTTGAATCACGTTACCACATTCCCAGGATTTGGCTACGTCGAGGCCAGTAAAGCGAACAAAAAATTTTGCATCTCCCCTCCCGGTAAGCTTATTGAGATTAAGACAGATACAACGATATTTGTATTCATAAAACAATCGTTTCTCGTTCTATAACTGTATACGTATTGCAGATGGATCTTACGCGGCTATAGTGGAACATACGAGACACGTTTTTCTTTACGAAAAGCCAGAAACCAGTACGCGTGTAGGAAAGCAACAAATTATAGATTTGGGTAGCAAATCATCTCCCATTATGGGTGCGGCAGCGTTGGATGGATATTTGATTTTATTGTCCCGGGACAGATTATATCAACTTCAGATTCAATCTTAGCTCACAAAATCATCAGTTTATTAATAAACCTCACACAATTCGATACGAATAAATACAGAGAGAAGCGCGCGTTCCTTGTGTATATTTACAATACACTATTGCATCATATATACAGTATTACAACGTTGAGTATAGTTATTTCCCTTAAAGTAATTAACAACAATATGGTATCTGCCTTAACGGTTTCGATTAAACAAAGGCATTATAATAATAAAGAAATTTGTATAATTAACTAAAAAATAGTCACGTACTCTCTATACGAATATGCATTCCTGAATCAAATTACCAATAGGTACTGACTTCAGTTGCAGCCGAGGTATATTATAAAGTAATTATGTCTTAAACTTTAGTATTTCTTCTCATAAATACATGGAAATTTAATTGCAACGAGAAATCGATAATTATTCCTCCATTACTATCTTATTTAAATCATCCCACACAAAGGCATGAATCTTAGACCTCTTGATAATATATCTGCAATTTTAAATCGATATTGCAACAAGTAGGATCGTTTCGTTATTTCACGCAGTCTTACTTTTGGTTCAAAATCTCTCACAGTCTAACTTCAAAAACATTAACCACGGGTAAGCGATCCACGAATTGTTACCTATGCTTAAGAACCACAGGCGAACATTTACTCTTCACAAAGTCTAGTAATCTATTCATCGAGATGGATTGATCATGAGGCCAATTCCATACGACGCGCTTGATAAATGTTTCACTAAAACTCGCTTGAACTTGAGGCGGTTTCTCGTTGTCAAACATTGTAGCACGATTTTTTCCATTGAAGAAATAATGATATCCTGTCGTACGACTCAGTTGACGACTCCAAGGTTCAGCAGTTCCTTTGAGGAACAGAATGCTATTAGGCACGAAGTAGTAAGGCTCGCTCTCGTCCTTGTCATTGTCGTAATCAGTGGCGCATCTTGTAGGAACATACACTAAAGCTTTCCTATTGTTTTTCATCGTACATTCCTTTATACTGGAATAAAGTTTGTCTTCCAAACCTTGGTCCAAGGAATGCAACACTTTGGCGCGTATTCGAACGTATTCGTTACCGTTTGGCTTCCATAGGGCTTCGCAGAACTTTTTTGTGAGCTCGTACCTGAAACAGATAACAAAGTATATTTCAATTATAAAAGAGGAAAGCAGTTTCGCATGCATCGATAAGTTGACATTTTGTCACGATACACGCGAAATTATGCGAACATTGTTATCCTGTAGAACATGGAGAAAAATCGCGTTCAATCAAAACTTTCTCGTCTGCTAACCTGTCTGGTAAGTAATATTTGCTAACATCTTCGGCGCCCAGAAAATAAGCATCCAAAATATGGATCGCTGGAGTTTTCCTCTGATTTCTGAACTCCCCTCTCATCTCCATGACCATTTCGGCATAAACGAGAGTATCGGGTGGCAATTCGAGTTTGAATTTTGCATCCAAGCATATCCAACTGCCTTTCCAATAACGAAAAACCTTAGATCGTCCCATTCCCATGTAAAACGTTGCCATATTTTGCTCCTCAATATTTTCCCCGGAAAGGCAGGGCAAGCAGTACCAGTCGCAAGGAGGAGTCAATATGTCAGACATATTCTTTTCCGTAAGAACTGTTGGACCTTGTTGGAACTTCTTCAGACTTGAGGGATTCAATAAAGATTTCAGTCTCTCATCTGGTTTCGAATAATACGGTATTTTTCGACTCTCGTCTGGTATCTGCCAATATTTCAAACATTCCTCACGCATCTCTGCCTGTCGTAGTTCAATCAGATTCGTATCTTGACAAAATGCGGCAATTTTCAAGAGCCCTACGATCTGTTTCCTTCCAATCGTATTATTGGATTCTATCAGATAATTCATAAAATCATCTTGGCTCTCTAATACTTCTTGCGGTACAAGTTGCATGACATCTTTTTCTTTGGTTCTTTTTAATAACAAGTCGTTTACTCGCGATAGATAGTTCATAACATCCGCTGTCTCTTGGCGTTTACCTCGACAGATCAAATACCGCTCGGAGTTTGCCGGTCTGGAAGTGTTCGGCTTAAAGATACAAATGTGATCAAAGCACCGGTACATCAGATAAACAAGTCCGGCGCTAAACGGCGTAAAGACGTCAAATAATTTCGTAACGAAATGTCCGCCCACTCTTACTATCATGAGGGCTACCAGACACTGGCATAGGTACAACTGTTTCGACAGAATCTCCTGAATATTCTCGTTTCCTTCTACAGAGAATCCTCCGTCAGACATCATGAAATGTACCCCTTCGTTCTTGGTCTGCCCCATGATAAGTTGTCTAAAAGCTTTTTGATTTTCCGGATTGTACACATTCCCATCACCCTTAGGTCCATAGAAAGGATGAAAAGTCTCGCAAGATCCGGCATAAAATTTGTCAAGTTTAAAGTCATTCTCATCTTTGAGAGTAAAACCAAATCCTTTGGAGCGCCACTTCTTCCTCCATAAAACGTATTCACTGAAGCCGCCAGGACCGGCACACACGTCGGCAAAGTAGAGTAAATCGTGTTTGCCCAGCATCTTGGGTTTGGTGAACATAAAATCGCAGGCTCTATCCATATTGGCCATTTTTACTGCGGCACGGTTTAAAAAAAAGGCGCTTCGAATCGTTTCGTACGGGTTGGATCTCGTTCTAGCTTTACGCATCTCAAGTTTGTCCAAATGGTCGAAAATTGTCTTGGAATTTACTACTTTTTTCACTATGTCTGGATGACAAAAGTTAGTTTCGTCAATTATGGTCTCCTTGCTCGGACCAAGCCTCATCCAATCGTCCATATCGCCACCCGTTAATTGAGCGTGATAAGTATTCTTTAACCACTGCATTTCTTCTTTGACGCTTACAACTTCCTCTTCTGGATTCCACTTGAGATTGGCCTCTTCCAATCCCGGGATATGAAGACCTAATCCTCTGCGTCCTTGTTGTTTCGCTGCTTCGACAGGTTCTAAGCGACCTTGTCCATGTTTACCAAGACCTTCTCCCTTCTTGTATCCCATCATTTTCATCATACGGTGAGCCTTTTCATCCGCAGCAGACATTGCTTTCATAAGGCCTGTATTATCGCCCGTATTTTTAACCTCTTCGTATACAGATTTTGAATTATGATAAGTGTCCTTTCCCGTGTCAAAATTTGGTAAACCATCTTGTGTTTCGAGTCGAGGACGCTGAGAATAGTGTCCCGGATCTTCGTCTTCGGATAACGCACATTCATATGTTCGTTTGAGACTCATCTCTTTACTGTGATCTTGATTCGATTGCCTAACGAAACTAGGACGTTCTTCTTCAGAATCACTGTCACTAGAACCTAAAAAGTGACACGACAATTTTGATAATATGGTATATGAAATGTAATTTTTTGATAAAGCAATTTCTATGGATAACCTCAAAAATAATGAAAAAATTGAAAACGAATAGCGCATAATGGTCACTACTATGAAATAGTTTAAAGATAAAGTAATATAGAACTATAATTTTATTAGTGCTTTCAAAAAATTTGCAGTTAGTAATTGAAATTTGAGGAACTTACCGCTTGATAACCTTGGCTCCATTTTTACAAACTTGCCCACGTATCGCACCTCCTAAGCGTTTATATATTTACTACGTATACTAGTAATGTCAAAATCCTTAATTATAATTTACACGAATAATAGTGGATTTATATGTTATTAAAACGGGATGCATTGCGACAAGCATAAAGCCACTATCTAAGCACTAGCTTTACACGCTATAGTCGTACTGGCGAAAGAGTGCACTTCGGAAAAGCTCGGAGCCTCGTTCCCCCACCATGTGGCGCCTCCCACTCTGTCATTGTCGCATGCGCGTAGCGGTAATCATGTATTACTCCGCCAGTGAACCCCATTGGGGATCAGGAGAGCGAGTTTTTGCCGTTAGGGGCGCCACTAGACACCGCCACCTACCACGCAGTTCTCATATATCCTGATCCCCATTCCATTCAAATTTGAATTTGAATTTCATGTTACTCATGAATGATGATATGCGCTGCTTTAATAATAAGAATGAGTTAATTTAGAATGAACTAATTAAAAAAAAGAAATTACAACTGAATGATGTCAATGGGGGAAAAAAATTTACATTCTTTTATGTTGTAAAATTTCAAAATGTAACCTCAACGATCGATTTTCGAGATATTTACTCATAATAATGTCAAGGATAATGATAATATGTCGTCATTCTTTGACTTCCTAGCCTCCTCTGAAAAAGCTTCGTCTTCCTAGTTGATTCAGACAGTTTAGAGACACTTTTGGAGGTTTTGTATATTCTTTCCACCAATTACTTGATCGTAAATTTGATAAATGGTTTATCTTTGGTAAGGATAGAAAGGAAGAAATAAGTACAGAAAGCACATAATGTATGTAATTAAAATTAATGTAATTAAAATACATTTCGTTTTTAAGTTAACACAACATTTATTGATTCTGAGGCTTTACAAAGTTCGCCGGGTCAGCTAATATGCAATAAAAATGAAAAGTAATCAATTTGTAAAGTGCACACAAAATTTCATTTGAACATAGAAGTACATTTTATATTCTTAATACTAGATTTTACAAAAGATTTATGTATCCATTGTGGTTTATATTTTCTTTCCCTCTTTTCTTTATTGACTAAATTAACGAGGTATATTTATCGCGGTCATGCTAATTGCTAAGAATCGATATTTTTTAATGTACATTTTACAACAACATTTCGTTTCTTGTCAAGATTTATCAATAAATACGATTACCAAAAGTATATAGTTGTTCGATTATTATCAACGTACGTAACAGGGAAATCGTGTACAAGGCGCTAAAATATTATGATGAGTATGTATTCGCAAAATGAAAAAAGGCTACTTCTGTCGATCGTGCAAATTTGAATTTACAGTAAATTTTTTGTCGCTAAACATTAAAAAATCTTGTAAATAAACTACTTTTAGCGTAACCCCCAGAAGCAACGACGTGGTCGTTATAGTTTTCTGTTCCCTTCGGGGTGCTGGATTTAAGTGAGTCCCCTCGCCTCTCACCATCGGGGTGCTTGATTCAGATGAGTCCCCTCGCCTCTCACCATCGCACAGTGGTCAATTTCCTTGAATTAGGAGGACAAAACGTAAAAATTGAAAGTATTCGCAGAATGAAAATAACGGTATATATGAAGTGCTATATAACGAGAGATTCGTAAATGACATAGCATTATAGCCTACGCATGATATGTTCTATAAAATCAAGGTCAAAAGTTGCAGTAGCGAAATATACCCTTAGTGTATTACATTCTTTCGCTGTGCATACACTGTGTTCTATTTGCGTTTGGAAATTATCGCGTTGTTGTATTGTTAGTTTAGTCCTTTGACTACATACAAACGTCATTTGGTAAGTATATAACTACACACACTTGCATAATAATTTGTTTTTAACAAGGCATACGTAAAGCTGCTCTTGATAGGGTTTTAAAAAAAGTTTCAAAGTTTTACGTTCGAATATGTTTTGTTTTGTAGAGAAACTTATCTACTTTAAAATGAGCTATGAAGCTTTACTTACTTCTACTTACTACAGAATATAAACGAACCGAAACTCTAAGCTACGCTCTCAATGTTGCTTTTCTCGCTCACTCTCTGATGTCACTTTTCCTCGGCACACGTAGTACAGGCAACGAAGGAAAAATAGCGGAAAAAATTCATGTAAAAGCGAATTTTGGCATAGTTGTAGGGGAAGGTGTCAGTAACAATATACTAAAAGTACTGATGGGTGGGAGTTGTGCTAAGGGGGGGGGGGGGGTATCTAAAGTCCCCTTTTTCAGTTTTTCGTTAATAGCTCGAAAACTACTACCTCTAGCGAAAAAAAGTTAAATAATAAATTAATCTATATAAAATTCTCTACAAAAAAGGTTTGATACACTTTTTCGCTAGGGTCTATACTTCAGGAGATATGGAGGGGGAAATATGAAAAATTAAAAAAAAATCTGTTTTTCCGTTAAAAATGAAATAATTAATGTTCAAGGATGTATCTTAAACACTAATTTTCATCAGAATCTAAATTTTCATCATCGTCGATGATGTCTTGGATGGGGGCTCCGTTTGTACATGAGCCGAGACACACGCCGCAGGTTCCGGAGCAGGTTATCCCTGCTTTGCGGCAACCGCAGCGTACTCCACACCCAGTCGTGCATCGGCAAAAGATCATGTTCAAAACGGAGTCGGGTGCCACAGGGTCTTTCGTGGTAACTGGGTTGAGGATCCCATCTTCCCCCATGTTCCAGCCCCATTGGGTGGGTGGTAGAGGGTTGCTGAGCCACTGTTGTATCTGTAAGAAAGTAATCAGACCAAGGTAAGTATTTAGCAGAAATTGATATTTGTAATTTTAAGAAACCAGTATTTAATAACTATATGTAAATGAGTTTACCTGTAGATATACTCTGAGCGAGTGTTGCTTTGAAGCTCCTCTGGTGGGAGGAAGAGTGGCCATGTCTGATTTGGGCTTCGTTGACGCTTTCAAAAATGCCGAGTACCGATGTTTGTTCAGGTTATCTTGATGTGCAGGTGCTTGGTATACAGCCAGAAAAAGCTTCTCGCCAGCCTGTTCAATATCCTCAGGTGATGTTGAAGGATCTGTGAATATTGCTGAGATATCATGGGTGAGGCCAGGATTTGCCGTGAAGAGCTTAGCGATTCCCACTTTGCTCTTTCCATGTATCGCCGAGGTGGTATCGCATCCGGAGAAGCTATGGAGAAGGAGGATTGTCTTAGCAAATGGAAGCTGTTGAAGTTGTCGCACTGAAAACAATTTGGTCTCCGCCTTCCCACGGCCTGGCTTCATGAAGTACATGTTGATAGATGGTGGTGCCAATCCAATGAGGAGAACTATCAAGTATACATCCTCCCCAACTATTGCTACAGTTGGATGTACAGCAGCTTTGTCCAACCTACCTTTCGGTGTATTTACCTTACCTTACCTTAATTACCGGTAATTACCTTTCGGTGTGTCGCCCGGTAATCACATTCCGGAAAATGCGCGGAACCGAGGTATTAACGACCTATATTCGCGGAAATAAACCTGCGTCGCCGATCGAAAGATTAACCCTAGGGTTGCGAGGTATTTGCGATCGTTATCACGATCGGTATCCTAAGCGGTATAAATGAATATTCAAAATTCCAACTACCGTTTATCAGAACAGGCTTCAACGACGCATATTATTGTGGTCCCCTCCGCACACAATTCTTCCGTTATATCGTAATTGTCAAGTTAAAATCTGCTGTGTGGAGAATATGCTATATGAAGTGTTATGAACATAGGTCATTATAATTCGGTCCCGCGCCTTTCCTGGAATATGATTACCGGACGACCCCCCAGAAGGTAATTAGGATTATCATTTAGGATTACTTTTGAAGGAATGTTACATGAATCAAAGAGAGAGTTATTCCTAGTTAAAAACTGCCAAGCGCGGCATATAGCAGGTTCTTCACATAGCAGGTTTTAACTTGACAACGTCGATATATTACATGACTACACTTATATGCGCTAGAGTCATTAAAACGTGGTCTGAGCAACGTTAATTTATCATTAAACCTTGATTTTTAACAGTAAAACAGATTTTTTTTTAATTTTCCATATTTCCCCCTCCATATCTCCTGAAGTATTGATCCTAGCGAAAAAGTGTATAAGACCTTTTTTGTAGAGAATTTTTATATAGATTAATTTATTATTTAACTTTTTTTCGCTAGAGGCAGTAGTTTTCGAGTTACTAACGAAAAACTGAAAAAGGGGACCTTTAGAGACCCCCCCCTCCCTTAGCACAACTCCCACCCATCAGTACTTTTAGTATATTGTTACTGACACCTTCCCCTACAACTATGCCAAAATTCGCTTTTACATGAATTTTTTCCGCTATTTGGCCCTTTTTGGTCTTCGTTGCCTGTACTAACGGTGGCAAATTTCAGTTTCCGTTCGGTATCGCGCGAGAGCATTGGCGATCAGATATACCGGTGTGTTTAATAATTATTAATAATATATTATAATTTATTAAATATTAAGAAAATATATTATGTTATAGTAGGTATAGATTATTAAATATACCTATCGTATTTTTCTAAAAAATGGAAACAATTTTTGAACCAAAAATGGTTGCTTAATTTTAAATTATGAAACACTATTAGATACCACCACTAATACGCTTGCGGTCCCGTACCTTTCCCGGAATACTAATTACCGGACGCTTCCTAATGAGTCACACGTCACCGAATTCACTTTGCTAATTACCATAAGATAGTACGCTGAATGATGGTTTATCGTTAAAACTATCCTTCTAGGAAATCCTAACAACCACCGTTAGGTACGTGACTTAGGGAAGCGTCATTCCTAGCGTTCACATCACTTTTCTAGCCAATCCGGACACACCGTATAGCTCACGCTATTTAGACCGTCATTCTCATTCAGCCAATGCTGTAGAAGATGGATATGATGATGAGAAGAGGAAGATGGGTTGTGTTAAAAACATAAAGCAAAAAGAAAATGCATGTCTGTATCAATGAAATTTGTTATTATTATTTGTATTATAATTTGTATTATAATTTGTATTATTTAATTATTTGTATTATAATTTGTATCATTTCATTATTTGTATTATAATTTAATATTTTGTGAACGATTCCTATCTCAAATTCATCCGCGGAGTTAATTTTAGAAATAATTTAAATAAAATCCTTTTCAGAGTGAAGTTATATTTGCAAAAATTCTAAATTTTCGAAAATCTCGTCCGCCATATTGGCTCCGCCATCTTGAATTTTTGAAATCTGACTTCAGATTCGTGATCAGCGACCCAAAAAACCTCCTTATTCCAAATGTGGCGTGAATCCATCGATTTTCGAAAATCTCGTCCGCCATATTGGCTCCGCCATCTTGAATTTTTGAAATCTGACTTCAGATTCGTGATCAGCGACCCAAAAAACCTCCTTATTCCAAATGTGGCGTGAATCCATCGATTTTCGAAAATCTCGTCCGCCATATTGGATCTGCCATCTTGAATTTTTGAAATCTGACTTCAGATTCGTGATCAGCGACCCAAAAAACCCCCTATACTGAATTTTGTTTAAATTGAATAAGCCATTAAGAATTTTGTCCTAATTCAAGGAAATTGACCACTGTGCATCGGAGTGATTGATTCAGATGAGTCCCCTCTTGCCTCTCACCATCGGGGTGCTTGATTCAGATGAGTCCCCTCGCCTCTCACCATCGGGGTGCTTGATTCTGGTGACTCCCCTCGCCTCTCACCGTCTCACTCTTACTAAATTAAATTTTTAACAAAATATCAAGTATGAGAATAAAAAATGTAAATTTCTAACGCAATTGTATTGCAGAATCAAATAAATCGACTCTCGTTTTTCCGTTTCCCGATCTAAAGCGTACTTTTCGAGATATTCAACCGTTTCCCTACTTTTTAGACACCCTGTATATCCACTTGTATGCCACGTCTGTATTAAAAGGCACATGTAAAAATAATTTAATAAATGTGTTCGTGATGTTCCATACGCACCTTACAAGTTTTTCCCATTTCGTATTCAATAAAAAATGTAAGAACAATCCTTTCGGGTCGGTGTACTCTGTATATGATCGTTTATGGTTCACGGATGACTTGAAAAATGCTGATGAAACATACGACGAATTACTGAAAAATGTTGATCCAGAAATTGATATTAAAAAAAAAACAAAACGTGCGGCCGCCACGCGCGGAAGAAGTGAAACTTCGATACCGTTGGGTTGAAAAGAAAACTAAACAAGTAATGAACAATAATAATACCATGAACTACATTATCTGGAAATGTTATGGTATTATTGTTGATTACTTGTTTAGTTTTCTTTTCAACCCATCGATATCGAAGTTTCACTTCTTCCGCGTGTGGCGGCCACACGTTTTGTTTGGTCGTTGGCCTGTGTAATTACTATAAAATATGAACATGATAAATTTGCCAAATATGTATACGACCGTCACAAGAGGCTGATCAACTAGCAGCAGTTGAGCCAACCCTTCTGGATCGAGACATCGAAAGAGTCGAGCAGCTCCTGTCCGCTGATTCCTTGGGAAACGATTATTGCTATCAACTTGATGGGGATTGAACAGCCAGTATGAGTATTGCCGTGTAACTGAGCCTTTTTGCGTAATACGGAAACAAACAGTTTTCGAATTCGCTATAAATAAAAAACCGCCACGGTCCTCAGTTTTCGCGTACACTTCAGTGTAGGTCCGAAGTCTTTCAATTAGATCTGCGACTAGGGATGGAGAATGGAGATCTCCTTCACCACACTGATCAATTGAGATGTTGATATGCTGTCCAAAGATTTCCAACGATGTTAGCAGGTCCTCTGGCTGTAAGTGAGAGACTGTGTCTGTGGAATCTTATTTCATGTCTTACAGTCCACGTAATACTTATCACCTTCGCTGAGAATATAGTCCAGTAATCTACGTGAAACATCTCCCGACCATAGTTGCAAAGCTACGATGCAAAACGTAGAAATTGCAGTGCACTGAGCATTGGCCCTCGCACGTGGAAAACGTTTGTCGGCCTGATGAAATGTTGCCGATTGGTGAAGGAAAATACGAGCCATATATATGCTCGTTTTTAATTCACGAATCGGAACATTGTTCACCAGTTTTTTGTGGAAATCGTCAATGAAGTGGTTTTGACTGAATCCTTGACTGAGTTCACGATTTATGGTACTGGACAGCGGAAAATGAGAAAAGATAAATTATATATTAAGGGACCGGTTTATTCACCTCCCGGTAAATTTACTTCAAAAATAATTTCTGTTGAAACAATTGTTACAACGCATCTCCGCGGCGTAGTACGGTCCTGTGTCTCATTGATTTCAATGTAAATTTCAGAACCGAATATCTCTATTTCAAAACGTCAGAATGATTTCATTCATAAGGAAAAGTTATGAATTTTCTTATAATCTAAAATCTGACAAAATGTTTAAAACATTGGTCGAAAAGTGCTATAGCGCTCCAAATACCTTAAACAAACCCCAAACGATTTATAAATGGTTTATCTTTGGTAAGGATAGAAAGGAAGAAATAAGTACAGAAAGAACATAATATATCCTTTTGTTATTCATATAAACCATAGGCGATTGAGATAAAGTATATGAAGACAAACATTAAATAAAATTATCAAACGAATCACAATGTTTTTGCCACTCTTTGATTAAGTTATTAATTGAAACTAACACAGGCCTGGAAAACAAATTATTCAACAATGTTTTTTTCCACATACATATGTTTGACATGTTCCAAGGTAGGTAATGCCCAATTATGTTAATAATGTGTCCAATCATCACCATCGATAATTGCTTGGCATCTTCGAGGCATACTATCCATCAAATTTTCGGCGTATTCGTGGGGAAGAACCTTCCAAATGCGTCGAATTTTTCGAGATAGCTGCTTCACAGTGAAGACACGTTTTCCTCGAAGCTTCTGCTTGATGTATGAAAACGTGTCTTCATAATCCTGAGAAATTCGACGTGTTTGGAAGGCACTTCCCCGCGAATATGTCGAAAAATTTGTGGATATTATGCCCCTCGGAGATGCCAAGCGATTATCGATGGTGGTGATTGGACTATTATTAACACAATTGCGCATTGCCTTGGAACATGTCAAACGTATGTATGTATGTATGTATGTGGAAAAAACATTGTTGAATAATTTGTTTATGAATAACGCCGTACACGCTCTTACTTAACATACTGTACCTAACGGGACCGAGCGGTGGTTGTCAGGATTTCCTAGAAGGATGGCTTTTCCGAGAGACCATCGATCGGAATTCGTCACTACCTCTCATTACAAATGGATTAAGTAGCCGATGGCTAGCGATGCTTAGAAAAGTGATTTCGATGATGCGTAATTCATTAGGAGCCGTCCGGCAATTAGCCTTTCGGGAAAGGTACGGGACTGCGAGCACATTCACAGTCCCTGCTTATAGATAAATTATACATTAAGGGACCGGTTTATTCACCACCCGGTAAATTTACTTCAAAAATAATTTCTGTTGAAGCAATTGTTACTTCGCATCCGCGGCGTAGTACGGCCCTGTGTCTCGTTGATTTCAATGTAAATTTCAGAACCGAATATCTCTATTTCTAAACGTCAAAATGATTTCATTCATAAGGAAAAGTTATCAATTTTCTTATAATCTAGAATCTCACAAAATTTTTAAAACATTGGTCGAAAAGTGCTATAGCGCTCCAAATACCTTAAACAAACCCCAAACGATTTAGATCACAATATACGTAAAATACATTTATAGGTAGATACTTAATTGCATTATTTTTATGCTCCAACTGCTAGACTACAGATTTCGAATCATCAATATATATGTAATTTTTTAATAAACAATTCATTGTTGTATTTAACCCTAGACCGGTATCGTACGTAAAATTTACGCATTCCAACTACAGAATATAACGTATCATTGAATATCGATACCGGTCTAGGGTTAACGGATTGAAATGCGCGCGGAAAAGCCTAGGCAGTAGTGGTGCCGCCAAGTGGTAAAATTTGGCAGCCCGGATCCCCAGTCAAAAAAAGGGGACTACTTCATGTGGCGTAGGGAAGACTTTGCCGGTGTGCATATACTCGAAAATTTGATGTGCGCATGCCTAACTCGCTTGGTGGGGGAAGGCACATAGTGGGGGAACGTTGCTCCGAGCTTTCCCGAAGACCACTCTTTCGCCAGTACGAGACACCACCGATGGCATTGACGTTACGTTAAAATATTGATATTACAAAGAGATTGGAAAACATGTTTACTATGAGTAAAACGATACATCGTTTATATAGGTGTACAATTTCTAAATGCTATCCTTTGAATGTTGAAGTTAATTATACGAGGGTGAGTTGCATGTAAATCGTTTGTTTTAAACAATTCTTAAAAAATTATCTTCACTCCTTTCATAATTTATTTGTCTATTATCGGTAGTTAATTGTTAATTTATTTATATTTTAGACAGTAACGACTACTTATACTCCTTCTTCGTTCTTCAGTCAGCATTTTGTAAATAAGGAAAAGCCATGTTTGGAGGAATCTCTTTTGCCAGTTAACAAATTTGTCAATAGAACAAACACGTGTGGAGAATTAACGATCGATAATGTAGGAGAAAAGGTACGGCTCTGTGGATGGATGGAATTTCAAAGAATGGGAAAGTTTATAGTTCTGCGGGATAGTTATGGATCGACTCAAGTTATAATTCCGGATGAGGTTTGTTAATTTTCAAGTAGTTATTGGGTGAATATTTCTATGTTCCTTGATCATTCGATACGCTGTATATTTCTCTTAATTATTTCAGAAGGAAGATTTAATAAAACTAGTGGATGGTTTGTCATACGAGAGCGTCTTAGACGTATACGGCACAGTCGTCGTAAGACCCGATGGACAAGAAAATCCAAAAATGAAAACCGGCGCCATTGAGATCAAAGTAGACTCTTTAAAAATATTAAATAATGCGAAGCCGCAACTTCCATTCTCTATTCGGCAATTTAATAAGGCGAAGGAGGCATTACAAATGCAGTATCGATACCTAGCTCTACGATTTCCTGAAATGCAGAGGAACTTGAGATTGAGATCAAAATTGCTGATGAAAATGAGAGAGTACCTCGTAAATAGCTGTGATTTTGTTGATGTCGAAACGCCTACGCTTTTCAGAAGAACACCCGGAGTACGTAGAGTATCGAAACATCCCAGAAATGACCAATATTGTACCTCCATTCTGTTTAGGGTGCTCAAGAGTTTGTAGTACCTACCAGACATCCTGGACAGTTTTACTCTCTAGTACAGAGTCCACAACAATTTAAGCAGCTGCTTATGGTGGGTGGAATTGATAGGTACTTTCAAATAGCTCGCTGCTACAGGGATGAAGGTTCTCGACCCGACAGACAGCCTGAGTTCACGCAGGTACGTCTTTTTTATCCTATAATTTTTAAGTACTCGTAAAAACCGTTAATTATTAAGCGCGGGACGTTGTTATTTTACAATTATTCCTTTGTTCTGTAGCTAGATATTGAAATGTCGTTTATCGATCGTGAAGGATTGATGGACTTGATAGAGAATCTGTTGGTGTATTGTTGGCCAATGGAATTGAATCCTATCACAGTACCGTTTAAACGGATGACGTACAACGATGTAATGGAAATGTACGGCTTGGACCAACCCGATTTAAGAATTCCATACCAAGTAATATCACGCTGAATGGTTATAAATTTGTAGAATTAAATGATATATTGTTTCTCTTATTAAATGGAATGTGTCTGCGTTTCTATTTAGATGTGCAATATTACTGATGTTATCAAAACATCTAAGGCTCTCTCAGAGAACACCGGCATACAATATGACGATTCGTTTGGGGTATATGCTATAGTTTTTCCAAACTTACACGTAAGTAATTCTATATATCCCTAGATAATAATTTACACCGCAATAACGAAGCACCGCATTTTTGCGGATGTTTAAATGGTGCAGTATGCACTAAAGTTTTATATATCAGAGTATGACATTACTTTGTCATATTTTAGTAGATCAATTTTGCAAACTCGAGATACCACTGCATGAAACGGCATTCAAACTACTATCCAGATATAGTATACATCTGCTTCGATATGAATTGACGTAATATTACATTATTCTATAGAATCATCTAACGAATTCAGTTAAGCAGCGATTCAGTGACACGGCGAAAAACTTATTCCCCCGTTCTAAGCTGACGCAAACAAAGATTTCAACTGACGATTCGTGGAAAGTTAAATTCAGTAAATTGCTTTCGGAAGACGTTACAAATAACGTCGCGCGTATGATGAACTTGAAGGAGGACGACGTTTTGTTTCTAGCATTTGGAAAAAAGGAAGACTCGGTATGGGTGGAATAGATTTTTTTAAATGATGGTTAGAAAAGTTGCTTTTGAAACTATTCTTCATGTCCAGCGACAACTCATCGGCAAATTACGTGTTGAATTTACGAACATCATCGAAACGAAGGGGATTAAGATTAGATCCACAGGGTATCAATTCTTATGGGTCGTCGATTTTCCCTTGTATGAAGTTGGTGAAGTTGAAGGAACCCTTGCATCGAAGCATCATCCATTTACACAACCTCATCCTGATGATATACCACTTCTTGCCAGTGATCCGTTGAAGGTGACTCTTTCGCGCAACACGTTTGCGGTATCGATATTTATTTACAATTCATATATTTTTATCTGCTCTTGTTTCACGCATATAGGTACGAGGCTTGCACTATGATCTCGTAATGAATGGCTCAGAAATTGGCGGTGGATCGATACGTATACATGATTCAAGTCTGCAGGAAAAAATATTAGAAATGCTAAGGATCGATGTTTCGCAAATGGCTCATTTGATTGAAGCTTTAAGCAGTGGAGCACCACCTCACGGTGGAATTGCGTTAGGTACTCATATTTAATATTAGAGCGGTCCTTGTTTAGAATTGTTTCTTTTTTTTTTAAATGAACAACCGCGTATTTCAGTCCTTTCTATGAAACTTAAGAAACAGAACTAGAAGATGTCCAATGAAAAATGCTAACGATTCAAAAATAAGGACTGCTTCAGAGTGTCTGTATTTTTCATTGTGATGGTATTGACATGCATATTACATTTCAAGGATTGGATCGTTTAGTCTCTTTACTGTGTAATACGCGCAGCATAAGAGACGTCATAGCTTTTCCAAAAACCGTTGAAGGTCGAGACTTAATGTCGGGAGCTCCAGTGCCAATATCCGACGAAGTGAAACAATTGTACCATATAAAAACACTGGAGAATTAAACGGCATCCGCAGAAGAAACGATGTTGATAAAACCGCACTGTACCGTATCGCAAAAACTTCTAACTTAGCAAATTTTCCGAGTTACTCGGATTTATCAAACTGTGACACTGTAATATTTCAGACGTTTGTCTTGTAAATACAGTATTATAAGATCAAGTATGTAGTACGATCATTACACCAATTATACTTCCTTAATTAACCGCTTCAAACATTGTATTTAATGTATATATATATATGGAATCATAAAAGTTACGAGCCACAGATTTCGCGATTCTTTGCTTAGACTTCTTACAGCGCCGTTGCAAAGTTGGCTCTCGCAGTAGCAAATCATTTCCTTCTTGGAACGTTTCGTATTTGCAAATGGTGTTTGGTTACAACCAATTGCAGCCTGATACCTTGCATAATTATTGCCACATCGCCTCGATATAACTCTCTTTTCGTACGGCACAGCCTTCCACGTAGTGTCTACGCCGTCCCATTCTTTCGCCGTGATCTCTTTACCGGTTGCGTCGATGAAACGATACAGTGTTACTAAAAAGAATAAATGCTAACTTTGAACTGCCTTTTAATCCTTAAAGTGCTCACCGTGATTTATAAGCTTAATGCAGCCAGTTGCAAGGAATTTACACTGTGCAACGAGTCTCGGTTGCGTTTCGCAATTCATATCGTCAATCGAATTACATACGTAACAGCGGAAGCACATTCCTGCCAGAATCAATATCAGTAGTAATCGTCAATGAGACATTTTTTGTAGGTTCGGACGTACCAAAATACGTATGAAGCGTTTTTAAATTCATGTTAGAGAAACTTTGCTTGTTACTAAGTTGCTTTTCTGTCTTTATATCCATGCAAAAACTTACCCGAATGCAATAAACTGATGACTCCAATTGTCGTATAAAAAAATCTCTTAAAATTCCTGGCACTCTCGCTTGATTGACACATTTTAATAATTCGATCAGTTTTCAAGATATAATATTTTGTCATATCTCTCATATTCATTGCTACATTCACTCAAGTCTCACAAAGATTGCAACTTCTTTCATGCCTCTGCATATCCAAATTGAAATAAAGGTTGATGGGGGGATGCTGATATATTATCTATTCTCCATGGCGTGCGTTTTTCTATAATACACGTAAATAATTCTATATAAACGTAATTTTTAAAAGAAAGGGTTTCCGTGTTAAATTAAAGAGAAGAATTAAAGTAAGATTTACAAAAAATGTATTTTATTCAATTGAACTTCGCACAATTTAAACGGCTTATGCAAAAATAAAAATACCATTTTCTTTGCGTCTTAAATAAGTGGAGCAATTTTGGTTTTGTAATGATCAAAAAACATGACTTCCCGTCAAAGACTCTAGCAAAGTATCTTTTTATTTGAATATGTATAGAGGTGTATGAGAAATTCCAAACTTAATTCTTTCTATGGCGAAAGAGGAGAGGGAAGATGAAGATCTGTTCCAGAAATCTCGTATGCAGCCCACACAAAAGGGAAGAAATTCACTTTCTTAAAAACACAGCCAAAACTTAGTTTGCCTAATTACGATTAATGAAAGAAGCTAGTGAATTTTCTTGTAAGCGAAGAAGAAATAATATTCGAATAACTCAATGTGTTACACGTATAAAAAGAATGCTGTAACTCGTATCCAAAGCGAAGATTATAAAATATGGAGTATCGAATGGAAAAAGTTTACGGAAGAATGAAATTATATTGTCAATTCGGCCTTGTTACGAGGTACAGCACGACAGTTTCTTATTCTAGTCTACTTCTACGACTTTTACAATGTAACAGATGACTTAACTCTTAGTCTAATTTTGCAAAGAAATTCCACGTACAGAAGAACGTGACGTTCCACAGTAAATACGAAGGCGTATTTACACGCGGTTAGTGTTTTATAGCGGGTAGATTGCAAACGCGATTCTAGTCTTGAAATGATTACGACTTGTGATTGCGTAGAATTTCTTGTCGCGTTAAACGAGGAACAGGACGTTTCTTGATTGCGCCCGGGAACGAGACAGAATATGTTGCCATAGGATTTAGGTTGTTGTATATTAAAAAATATAAACCATCTTCCATTCTGCAGTCATACCACAGAATTAAAATTACCTTGAAGAAAAAAAGAAAAAGAGTCGTGACTGCAAAAATTAATTCGGAAATTCTACTGCCCACAAGGGATTTTTACGGCAAAATCTGTAATTACAGTTTTTTTTCAAGCTAGATCGCCTAACAAACAATTTTCAGGATTCATTTCCACAATTCGGTGAACACTCTTATTAACGACATTACACACGCGTAGTCTTGTGCGGCATCGAACGAACAATGAACACTCGTCGCGCTCAGATTTACAACTCGCTACACGACTGTCGATTAATGTTATTACGATTACACTTTTTCCATTATAAAAATACTATCTTACAGAAACATTCGCGCATACAAGTACGCTCGCATTTGCACCTTGATATACGTACAACGAAGCACGCGAC
This sequence comes from Xiphydria camelus, assembly GCA_963678675.1. Classification (NCBI taxonomy): domain Eukaryota; kingdom Metazoa; phylum Arthropoda; class Insecta; order Hymenoptera; family Xiphydriidae; genus Xiphydria; species Xiphydria camelus. Next base: position 18,170,971 of record OY783198.1, read on the forward strand.
ATACACGCCATTGGACTGAAATAATCATGTGTGTGTAATCTTATATAAAATTATCGTTAATAAGTCTAATGGAAATAATGGTGTATCATATTTACACAAAAATGGAGTAGGTTGCATGATAGGTAGACTATGGCGTTATAATTATACTACGGTGGTATCGTATCGTATAAATAATTATGAACCCTGAATATCGATCTTACTTGGCTAGTTTTGCACATGAAGATGAATGCTGTTAAATTATCACGATCAAAGTATCTATCTCATCCTGAACTGCCAGTACTGATAACGGCGACATATTCTCTGGTGCCCGCACTTTCTTTATTTGGGAACCGTGTATCCCAAGCTTTGCTCAAAATCAACTCAAAAGTATAAAATGCGTTGGAAGTACATATTACAAAAAACTGGAGTGCAGTTCGGCTACATACACTCTACATATAAATCACTACAGAGTACGAACTCAATGATACTATGGTATCAAACTTCTTCAAATGAAATTAGGATAAATACTTTGTTCGCGCATTCCTGTAGTCGTAAAATGTTGGAAGGAAGAAGTGCTTTAATTAATATTGTTTTAACTTAAAATATGTCAATGCATTGGACTTCTTTTACAATGAAACGTAATCCGCATAGGAAGCCCGAAATTCCATGTGTATATGGAAATAACTCTCTCCCTCATCTTTTAATAATGATAATCTTTACAGCTAAAAGAGCGAGTGTATATACCTATACACGATATCTACAAAACGATGTAAATGTATCTTGAAAATAAAAAAAGGTGCAAGTTGTACGTTGGCTGATCTATGATTATTTGAAATCGTCCTCTCGATAGCGAACTACCAGGATGATTATAATTGCCATAATCTCTTCGATGCAATACTCCTTAATGCGATTCCTGCTTCATTCGTGCTGTGTGTTAAAGTTAAGAATTTACCCCGTGTGCTGAAATGATTTTACCTTTGACTACACTACCACCTCAAGCACCCTACTTTCATGGGGAGAGAGTGTAGTCTGTTTGTTCAAATTGGCACAAAATTGACGATAAAGTAAAGGGCATCGAACGCAACAGCACCAAATTGTCAATTAAAAATCTTCATGTGCAAGCCCAGTACAGTGCGTCGAACGTTAATTCGCTAAGACGTCCTATTCTTCAGAAAAGCTTCGTTTTTTCTAAGATGTCAAGGTGGCAACAAGAGAGAAGCACTTCCAGTAAGTGTAGAATATGCAGACTGCAATAATTAATATTCGGTAAAATGTTCCGGTACACGGCGAATGATAGTTCTAGAATTAAAATGCTAAACACAGGTACAGGAGGAAACTATGTACACGGGACGATGCATTTGAATACTAGCAGTATACCTTGCAATGCACGACGTACGAGAAGTGATCACGCGTCATGGCTGGTACGAGTACCTTGTGATAGTCGCGTTCATCGCGCCATAAAGTACCGTTTTACTTCAAAATAGTCCTTAGGACTCTATCATGAATTTGAAATACAAACAAACAGAGGATCAACCGCCGCCGAATATATATCGCGCTACAAAAGAGAGAGAAGGGCTCTCTTGGCGCCTTTCGCGAGCCCATTTTCGTGGTACGTTCCCGGCAACGCCTCATACATTCATCGCATTACTCGCGTACGTAGTTTAAATGCATTTTTACTCGACCATGATATCGGTTGCAGTTTTTTCGGTCTCCTATTTTTCTCCTCGCACCAATCACTGACATCACCTCGGGATCAGCTCCCGTGCCCTCTTTACGCAGTCTCTTCGATGCTAGGTAACCAGAACGCCATGTTGGTGCAAGCCGATGCCAGCATCATATACTTTGGATTAAATTGAATGCATTGAACCGGTGCAGGGTGGTCTCCGTTCAGGACGCATACTTTATATCCCGTGTCTGCATTCCACACGTGCACTCTGCCGTCCGTAGAGCCACTGAATACAAATTGAGAATCAGGACTGAAACTCGCTTCTATTCCGATGCCCTTGTTGTTCAAGTACCCGGCGAAAGTTTGTAAGGGCGTTCCATGGAAGGCGTCGATGAGTCGAATGATGCTACCGTTGGTAGAAATCAATATAGTCTTCCCGTCACGACTAAACTTTAACCCTGTCCAGTCGCATTCTTTTTCCTGAGATAATTTGAAGGTGGCAAAGGGCCCCTTGTCGAAGCTGCGCAGGTCATACAGTTTAATATACTCGGAGTTGACGCCAGCCGCAAAGATGAGACCCTCCGGATCGTACGCGGCAACGGGACGTCCGGAAACGTTCATAACGCCATGACAATTGGGAGAGCGAAGGTCCCAAAGACGCAGGGACTTATCCAACGAGCCCGAGAGAAACGTATCCTCTATCGGGCTAATGCACAGCGACACCACCTTCTTGGTGTGTCCTGGGAAGTATCTGATGTACTTGTTGTCGTGCAAACTCAAGTAGCGAATGGTATCGTCGACCTTAGTACTACTGTGAATCGCGGTATTCTTCGCGTGCGTAAAATGGATCAGGTCCACGCCGTATTTTTTCGAATTGACCGTGCGCACCTGGGTGCCTTTTTCACAGTCGTAGATGACTATTTGGTCGTCCTCCGAACAGGAGATGAGAGTGTCTCCGCTCGGCGAGAAATCGATGCTGTTTATCCGGTCGGTGTTTTCCCGGAAAATCTTGGCCACCTTGAAGCTCCTCACCACGTTGTCGATGAGCTTCATGGCGCTGTCGGAGATCCTGGACGGGCTGGAACGGCCCTCCACGCGAAGCTCCGAGGAGGGACGGGGAATCGATTCTACTTCGAGGAAACGAGCAGGAAATTCGCGTTCCTGGCCTCGTACTCGACTCACACGGTCGCACCTGGGGACAAAGGGATCCTTGAACCAATGGACGCGATCGGCAGAATCACTACACGCGCAAATCCTGCCAACTGTTTAGAAATGGCTAGCGAGTACCGAGGACGTCCGGTTGTAGCGCTGCACTTGGTGTACCGACCGACTGCGACTGAAGTACCGATCGTTACTAAGCGTCGTTTTGTTCCCTCTGTTGCGTGCTCAAGCCGGTCCTCGTAGATTGCAGAGGGCAGGTCCGCGCCAATGGAGCGCTAAGGCGCTCTGCTCGAAAAATGCGGGGAAAGCGAAATGAAACTTAGAATGTGCTCGGTAGTTTGACGATCGTCGTATATTTTAGAAATTGCACAACGTGGATCGAATAATTGATCTGCCGCTCGAGCGTCGAAATACTCTTTTTAATTACTTAGGCCCAGCCCCTCGGCAGGAGGAGGGCGCCAATCAAAACGCTAGTCGCGGATCGTTGCAACGGTTTTTCTCCCTCTCAATCTGCACTCACACATGGAACATACGTGACTTCATGGAAGGGCGAATTCGGCGGACTCGTTTACAAATCGAAAGAGCTACGCGATATCGTTTACGACTTCTCGAGTCGCCAAAACTCAGTCCCCGAAACGGAAGAAGGTGTTTATGCCTAGTTGTTGATAGTCTCGCAAACCGAACTCGCGGCGGCAGGAAGTTTATAAATCTCGCAGTTGCCGGTACCCTAATATTCGATACGTATTTCTTCCCGTGGAATTCGCCCGTACATTATTTCTCAGCATTCAGAACCGTTTGATATTTGGGTTTTACCGCCATCAAATCCTAGAACTATCGAAGGTTATATCGATTCCGAGTCGAGTCTATATCCATATAGCCTAGTAAAAATCCTTCTGAAATCGATGTTTCGAGCCTCAAAGCTGAAAATTTGGTCAAAGATCCATTTTGGGTAGTTGAAAACAGGGGTGAAGTTTAAAAAGTTCTATATCCCCGAGGATTTTTGAAAAACAATAAAAACTACCCAAAAAATGGGCTCTACGAAAATAACTCGAAAACTAAGCGAGATATCGAAAAAAGTGTCAAATAAAAATTGTAGAGCTTAAAATTCTCTATAAAAAAGGTTTATACAGTTTACCCCCACTCCTCACGGTTTACCCTTTAGAGCCGCGCGAACATTGGAAGTAGAAAAAAAATCATGAAACCTCGAAAATTTAACATTTTTGACTGCTTTTTATTTTAAATCGCTTAAGAAATTCTCTACTTTTTAAATAAAATGATGTTTTTTTTTCTCTCAATTGTTTAAAAACTGCCAAGTAAAATCAACGATATCTCTCGATATATTGAATGATTTTTTCTTCTTTGTGTTCCATGATTTTGTTAGTTAAATTCCCTGCACATTACACTCCGGTTATTCTTCTGTAATTGTCGTAAGTTTTTAAATAACTCCGTTTGGAAAATTGCTTTACAAACCTTGGTACGTCCGGAGAACCACTGGTGGCCTGCTCCTTCCCCCCCATGGTGATGGGACCCGAGCCCGCTACCTTTCTGGGTCTCGTTCTCCTCCGTTTAAACTTTCCTAACCTCGGCCGCTTCGCACAGCAAAATATATGTTATGCACCATCATGTAGCTATATTATAAACAAAGTATTGGATTGTTTCGCCCATAAAGAAAGTAAATAGAAAGTTTTTCAATAATTTTTATTTTGCATACTAAAAATAACACCACCGCCGTTTTTTTAAATATAGATTCAAGTATGTGTGATTAAACTATGACATATAATTTTTACGAGATGATTGGTGTGGTAGAACAAGTCAAAATAAATTAATGAAAATGAAACAACTTTGCTTTCGCCGTTTTTCTAACGTAAGAGATAGCGGAAAACGGTGGAAGCAAAGTTGTACACCTATTAATTCGAATTTTTACTTTACAAAAAAATAATAGTATTTATTTACAATGACTTATTACTAATGAGAATACAATTTACTGCACGTGATATATGTACATATAAATCGAAATTAAATCACATTAAAGGTATTATTTTATGAACTGACACAGAATCTTCGTTTTAATCTTCATCGCTTTCGTGATTTATTGTGGGTAGAATATAACTATATGACTGTAGTAATAACTTTAAAGTATATGGTATTACACGTTTTCACATAGAGCACTGATACAGTTAACTTTTAACAACGCAATATACACACATATATATATATATATATATACACACATATATACAAACATACATACAAAACTCTACAGTTAAAATCTCTTATATTATAATAATATGCATATTTTTGTGTAATATGTATATCTTCTTTCTTGGAGGAGGAGGAGGAGGAGGAGGAGATGGCTTCTTCGGATCCGTTCTGTAATTAACCTTGATTAAGCCTAGATGTTATCCAGAAAAGACATTAACCCATTTGCACATCATGCGCCTACCTAGCGTGCCGTACTCAGGTAGGTATCAAGAACGGCTAATTGACCCCTAACCCCTATCACCGCGGAGGGTTGATTGTACGTGCAGGAAACGAACCAGTAATGCTGATGGGGTATCATCGATACAACCCCATTGCTCCATAATATTTAAATATTTAAATATATGTTCAATTTTATAAAAAATGCCTTTCTATTCTTGTTTTGTTTTATTCTAATTGTGCCATATTCTTGACGCCATGAACCCTGATTGACTGGAGGAGGAATGACGTCGGGCTAACGCGAAGTGCGGGCTTGCGGAATATTCCGCGTTCGGTGATAGCAGACAGTCGCGGTTCGCGGAATACTCCGCGCTTTGATATACATAAATGAGTTAAACACCCAAATAAAGTGACTGGCTGGAGGTAATTAACATTTCCGAGAAAGTGGACAAATTTGAGCGGACAAGCGGACGTCTACATATCGGTTCATGCCGTTCATAATCATCGCAATCTAAATAATGCGCTAATCTAAGCTAATCTCACCATCGGTCGCAGTGGCCAGGCGAGCGATATACGTACACATTTCGGCGAACCTTTCCCGGAATTATTAATTATCGTAAATTCGATCATCGTAATGGATATTATGGAAGGCGACTCATTACGATCCATCTGGTAATTACTTTCCGAGAAAGGTGCACAGTTAGGACCTTTCATACACTAGAATATATACCGTATGTCTGACAGCAAGCGCAACAGGAGCTGTGACCTGAAAATTTGACTTCGTCAGTGTTTGGAGGATGCTCGAGTCACTCATAAACGCTGTTCGCACAGCGTAAGGGCGAAAAGTGTCAAAATGTCTGATTTCTCGATAGCTGTCAATTATTTCTTATTTGTGAGTGACTTGAGCACCCTCCAATCACTGCCGAAGTCAAATTTTAGGTTACAGCTCCTAGTTGCGCTTGCTGTCAGACATACGGTAGATATAGCGGACGTCTATATCAGTTCTTATTGTTCATTATCATCGCGATCTAAATAAAGCACTTACGATTAAGGTCTTAAGATTAACCCTTAACCCTTACAAGGACGGTGGCATATTGAATATGCCACCTAGATTATTATCATAATTCTTTGAACATGATGATGATTACTTTATTTGACTGACCTTATTTCCATAAACATAGTTGCCCTTCAGGTTTTTGGGGTCCTTGATTTCAAATTTGCTATCAGATTTTCAAAATTCAAAATGGCGGATCCAACATGGCGGACCAAATTTGTAAAATTGACTCCGATCATGGTGAAAATTGGTATACATGGGTTTTTGGGGTCGCTGATTTCGAATTTGCTATTAGATTTTTAAAAGTCAAGATAGCGGATCCAATATAGCGGACAAAAGTACCGAAGTTGACTCTGATCTTGGTAAAAGTTGGTACACATGGGTATCTCGTGATGCTTTACATAAATGTGTTATTATATTTTTAAAATTCAAAGTAGCGAACTCAATATTACAGTCGAAATTATCAAAATTGACTCTAATCATGGTGAAATTCGATCCACATTGGTTTTTGGGGTCCTTGATTCCTAATTCGTTGTTAGTATTGAAAATTGAGACAGCGAATTCCGATGATTGGAACGCCTAATTCGGTCCTTATGAGTGGTAACTCAGAAAACAGTTCTTTGGGTCCAAAAACCTTTGTATACCAATTTTCACCATGATCGGAGTCAGTTTTACAAATTTGGTCCGCCATATTGGATCCACCATTTGGAATTTTGAAAATCAGATAGCAAATTTGAAATCAGCGACCCCAAAAACCTGAAGAGCAACTATGTTTATGAAAATAAGGATATCAGGAAAATGTGTGCTTCAAAGGGTTAACCACCGTAGTGCAGTCTCGGTGACCGCAATGGAACGGTGAAATCGTAACAGTATAAAATCCCGGAATAATTCACCATTGCGACCGATGGCGGGATTAACTCTACATTAATGCTTTACATAGATCGCGATAATTATAATAATGAACAATAAGAACCGATATAGACGTTCGCTTAACGCGCGACGGAACACCTGGTTTATCAGGGATAGAAAGTCGCTACCTCCACCGTCTTGCAATTACTGTTACATTTGTATCGACTCACATTCTATCGACACATGCGAGCGCGCAAATGGCAAAAGAACGGTCGGTTGTTGTTCCCATATAGCTTCAATTATTTATTATTTTTTTCATTTGCGCGATATCAAACAAAGCTTATTAAACCTGCGAAAACATTAAGGAAACTATTTCACAAAGAACATATTCAATCCACAATAAATCACGAAAGCGATGAAGATTAAAACGAAGATTCTGTGTCAGTTCATAAAATAATACCTTTAATGTGATTTAATTTCGATTTATATGTACATATATCACGTGCAGTAAATTGTATTCTCATTAGTAATAAGTCATTGTAAATAAATACTATTATTTTTTTGTAAAGTAAAAATTCGAATTAATAGCTGTACAACTTTGCTTCCACCGTTTTCCGCTATCTCTTACGTTAGAAAAACGGCGAAAGCAAAGTTGTTTCATTTTCATTAATTTATTTTGACTTGTTCTACCACACCAATCATCTCGTAAAAATTATATGTCATAGTTTAATCACACATACTTGAATCTATATAAAAAAAAACGGCGGTGGTGTTATTTTTAGTATGCAAAATAAAAATTATTGAAAAACTTTCTATTTACTTTCTTTATGGGCGAAACAATCCAATACTTTGTTTATAATATAGCTACATGATGGTGCATAACATATATTTTTGTCACTCAGTGTCAAATACTCGGTTTCATGGGCGTCCTCGACGCATGTGAAATCATCTTTCACACACCAATTCGTGAAAAGTTGCGCAGTGCGTGAAATAACCTGCGCAGTGCGTGAAATCGTCAACCTCGTATTTGGCACTTAGTGACAAAAAATAGAATTCGTTATTCGGTTGTTTCGCGCCGTTTTAACGAGTGTGATTGCCGTACTCGCTTCGCTCGTGCGGCAAACTTCACACTCGTTAAAAACAGCGCTTCACGCCCTCATAACGAAAATAACTATTTGCTGTGCGAAGCGGCCGAGGTTAGGAAAGTTTAAACGGAGGAGAACGAGACCCAGAAAGGTAGCGGGCTCGGGTCCCATCACCATGGGGGGGAAGGAGCAGGCCACCAGTGGTTCTCCGGACGCACCAAGGTTTGTAAAGCAATTTTCCAAACGGAGTTATTTAAAAACTTACGACAATTACAGAAGAATAACCGGAGTGTAATGTGCAGGGAATTTAACTAACAAAATTATGGAACACAAAGAAGGAAAAATCATTCAATATATCGAGAGATATCGTTGATTTTACTTGGCAGTTTTTAAACAATTGAGGGAAAAAAAACATCATTTTATTTAAAAAGTAGAGAATTTCTTAAGCAATTTAAAACAAAAAGCATTCAAAAATGTTAAATTTTCGAGGTTTCATGATTTTTTTTCTACTTCCAATGTTCGCGCGGCTCTAGAGGGTAAACCGTGAGGAGTGGGGGTAAACTGTATAAACCTTTTTTATAGAGAATTTTAAGCTCTACAATTTTTATTTGACACTTTTTTCGATATCTCGCTTAGTTTTCGAGTTATTTTCGTAGAGCCCATTTTTTGGGTAGTTTTTATTGTTTTTCAAAAATCCTCGGGGATATAGAACTTTTTAAACTTCACCCCTGTTTTCAACTACCAAAAATGGACCTTTGACCAAATTTTCAGCTTTGAGGCTCGAAACATCGATTTCAGAAGGATTTTTACTGGACCATCTAGTTGCGTACGCGACACCTCGTCGCTCTATAATATCGACGGAAGAAAATGTTTTTGCCAGTTCTGTGCGGAAATTCAAACGGTCCAAATGGTTCTCCGTGCACCCACGTGTCCAACCACGTTTACAGTAGTTTGTAGTCTTGTTTTTAGCGGCTTGCAATCACGAAAATATTCAATATAACTTCCCGCGATTCTCGTGCGATGGAAGAATAACAACATGAATTCTATCAAAAGTTGAAAAGAGGTAAGTCTGTTAACCTGTAAACAATAAACTCGTCGAACGCAGTACATACAAAGATCAGGAGCGTTCTTCAGAAACGGCATTTCGAAAAAGCATGATAGGTTGAAGAAATACATACTCGATAACATGGTATATGAATCATATCCTCGTTTTATTTCGCAGACATTCATTTCATTCGCAAGCAAAAATGCTGTCATACAACGTCTCTTTATTATTATAAAAAAGAACGAAAGAAAAGGGGCAATGCCATAAAAGTATAAATTAGACAATATACGCGTATATTATATTACTGTATAAATTACAGGTATATATAAAAACTGCGTTATCACAAGGTAGTGTTATTATATACCATATTATTACAAAATAACGTCTATTGCAACGCTTTTCTCATGTCGGCATCGCTATTATTGTTTTGGACATTTCCAAAATATTGCGCTAGCACTGGGAATTCGTTTGTCGTTCCTCCGAATGATTCAAATGATTTATTTACGGTATGAGTAAAAATTAGCTTGTTTCTCCAACAACGAATGACCTTGTTTGCTAATCATTAATACCACTTGCTTCTCTCTTGAATGTAACATAATAAATATATGGCAACGCACAATGTTATGTATAAAACTATTATTAATGTAATAAGCATTTTACATTGTAAAATATTCACATTTTATATTTAATACTTTTCTTTTTAGTCTCTTGGCAATAAAATGCTATTGCTCTCAGAATTCAATCGCTATACTTCAATGTAAATTTCATAATATCAATATTTGTGCAAGACACAAGGGATGAGAGTAGTTTGTTTTGACATTACTCGATAAACGTATCAATAATGGATTTATAATAAATATCGTATGCGCTACGTTCGTTCATTTTCGTGCTATCGATTGATTACAAAATATTACGGTCAGCTAACCACGCTTCCGTCGTGTATATGAAAACTGATTTTTAAACTTTGTGATTCTTGACAAAAGGAAAGGAATTCAGCCTTTACAATGCTTCGCGTTAATTGCATTATACTTCTGGTATAAATCGCAATAATATGACCAACTCTGAGACTTACAGTTCCCTGCCTCTAGGTATAGTGGTATGGATCAGCTGGTAAAAAGCTAAGTTGCAAAGGCAAAGTGTCCTACAAAAGAGAGTTGTTACGTTATTATTTAATTAAAAGATATTGTTATCGTAAGGAAATAGTAGTGCATTTTAAGGCATTTTCTGATCTGCATTTTTATTTTTAAAGCATTTGCATTATCAAAAAAATTACCTAAAAATATAACTCGCCATTTTCACATTATTACAGATGTATTCGTGCCGAATAAACGTCTATCGTGTAGGATCCCCGCAAAAACAGAATGCAAGAGGTATCACGACGCCTGTAATGGGAGCAAACACTTGTGGTATGAGGTATACATTACGTTAATCGTACTTTACGATTGTAGCAATAGAGGCCTCTCCAAGCATTGCTCTAAATTAAAGACTTTAACAGATTCTTTCGTCTAATTTCATTTATGATAGATGCTTTCGAAATAGTCCAGTTTCTGTTTAGACACGTGAAGAGAAATGAGATATAACTTTTTCTACGAGCTTGAAACCATCATCAGCGATGGACTGCCAAGATTTGCCTACCGCTATCAGTACTAATAATGTACGTCTACGTGTGTCTTTTCACAATTATAGAAAACATTGTAGCAAGTTTAGTATTACATTTTCACAGCCTTTTTCAGCCTCACCGCCTTTCAATTCCTATATATCTCGCTGAGACTACAAACTTAACTAATGAGACTAACAGCTTGATGGTGTATCAATATTGTATTAAGCTCCGTGTGACTATACATATACATATTAGGTGTACAACTTTGCTTTCGCCGTTGTCCTAATGATGATAGACAGAGAAAAAGGCGGAAGCAAAATATTGCACCTAATATATAATAACGTCAGTATCTCGTGTTTCGATAAAACCCCATATACGGACAGAAATTGGACTTTCGATTGCTCGACTAGCAGGAATACTTAACACGATTTCGTTTTATTACACTACGCTCGTCTGTGAAAAGTTCACGATTATGTTTCGTGAAAATACTGTCGTTTTGGTACAGCACGCGTGAAAAGCCTAGTGTACGGAAAAAAGTGATGCCCGTTAATCTGAATTTTTCATTTCAAGTTTATCTTATGATAACAACAATAATCACTGTAGAACGTGTCAGCGATTATTCTTATTTTCTTAAAAATACTTTATTACTGACTTGTGTTTTCGAGGAACATTATCTGCAGTGTGGCTGAGTACAAGAATTGTAGGTAAATGAACTCAATTTCGAGTACAGTACATACTCCTTATTTCAAATCAGGTTTCTTCTTCCATCGTGAAGAAATATGTACCATAATGTACACCCGGCGTCACGGATTCTGCTTCTGGTGACTTTTGCAAAATGTCATTTTTAAAGGTACTATCCAATGAACACACAAGTAATTCTCATGCTTTCTTTAACTACAGCGGTGTTTATCCTGGCTAATGAAAGCATTAGAATTGATTGATCATTGGTTATTACGTTTAAGACTGACATTTTGCAAAAGTCACCAGAAGCAGAATCCGTGATACTGGGTGTATATGTTTCCTGGCATATTTTACATCTAGCCACACTGCTCGTTCAAAATACAGCAACGTTGACCATCAGGCTCTCTCTTGGTCCCTGAACCTAAAACTTGTACTTACAGCACTTGTATTTAGTTGCACATTCAGCACTTTTTACTGCTTAATTATTCTCTTTCCTTAATTGTGAGCTTAGAAGTTATACGGAAAGAGTGCTGACTGAGTTGCTAGACGGAAAGAAATGAAGAGTACAGGGGAATAACAGGCTGTCATTATTCATCGAAATTGAGATATTGTCACCATTTAGTGGTATTTTTATGTATCTTTAAGCTCAATATACCTTCCAGGGCAATAACAGAACAAATCAATAGTTATCCTTTATAAAAGAATACCTATACAGGGAAAAAACTAGCTAAGATTAAAAATAGAAATCTCTCTCTAGCACAAAACCATTAAAATTGACTTAGCTCGTTCTTCCCCTGTACTCTTCAAGTGTGCTTTTTTTACTTTACGACTATCCCTCGCGTGGGAGTTTTATATACGAAGTACGTGGCACGCTTTTCTGTAAGTCTTAGTCTTAGGTTACAGCGACGTATATATCCAAATTTCAAAATAAATCTATAGACTAAGACTAGATCAAGCCTGTTGAAACATTAACATCCTAACTCGAGAAACTTTAGGCATCTAGCTTCGTATTACAACAAACGATCTTCGTACTAACAATAGAGTAGAAATCCGTTCAATGAGTTTGTGATATAACAGTACTTATTGAAAACAAACTTCGTGACGTACAATCGAGTCACGATACTTCTCCGATAAGTACGCGTCGACGGTTTTAATCGTAATCCATTTCGTTTTTCATGCCATGGCGAGAATAATTTGCAACAAATTATACCCATTTAAAAGTTAAAAATATTTAAACAATTGAGGAGCACAGTTCCAAAACTCATTTAGTCCATTCGCAGTTTGTCTTATAATCGCTAAACTATTAGCAATTATAGGACAAACTGCGAATGGACTAAACGAGTTTTGGAACTGTGCTCCTCAATTGGTAATTATTTATAAACAATTAATTGCAACAGAACAGCTCGGTACATTAGACTATGGACCAGTAGTTATTAATTTATTATAATTACTATGATAAACTAGAATTTTCTTTGTAGGCTTATTGTGCAATTGATTGTGTACGTGCGAATTGTCGTTCCTTACTTCGTACTTCTTTATAATTTATATAAGTATATATATTAATTTTTCTTATATGCTATCAGCAATGTTACTGCTCTTACTATTGGTAATAGTTCGTTTTATAAATAATCTTTGATATCTCAGATATCTTTATGAGTTCTCTCTTCAGTATTCTAGTTTCACTAAAATTAGCAATTACTAAGGCCAGTCATTCGTGTCCAATGCAACACACTTTCTTAACTCTTATTTTAATTTGAGGTCAGTATATATTTCAAGTTTATCTTATAGCCTTTTCAATTCAGTTCGAGGGCACTCAAAATTCACCACATTCTTCTTAAACGCATCTCTCGAAATTGTAACACTACGACGATTCTGTTACTCGATTTGATACTCTAGCAATGCTCTGATAATTATAAATAATATGCATCGCGACTTACATTATTGCGCAAGAGTAGTATAAACGTGTGAAGATTGTTAAAAGCCTTACTTTTATCGCAGTAAGCCTCACAATATTAATGTTTAAAAACTTCACACTGGCATTTTCTCTGCTTTTTCGTATGGATGGAATTATACAGAAAGTGATACACATAGCTTTCATCTCAGTTTTCAATCGCCATAAGCAACATTTAGGCAATCCCAATGGAAATAGCTTGCACTCAAGTGTTGAGTGTCAGTAAATAGATAGGTAACGTAGTTCTCTCATTTTTTTGCAGACCCATGTAAAAAAACTCTTCTTCGATGCTATTGAAGTATCTACATTTTCAACGCGAGTCGTAATTCTGAGATAGCTCGAATATATTCTCAAGAACGCTTTTGCGCCCATTTCATGTCGTCAGCCCTGGGCTTGCATCCGGTAGCCCTTTCAATTATGGCTTCTAAACTAGACCAGAAGCACAACTTTTCGAGCGGCCAATTCAACCACCCAGTAGTAATGCAAAAATATGTCTCATGGGGTGCAACGTGATGCACTCTGTGATGCCTCCTGGGTAGAATGATCCTGTGCTCTTGGAGCCAGACAACCCAACTAGGGAGGCCGAAGTACGTATGGGACCACTTGTGTATCTGCAAATAGCAATCGTGTAATATATTAAGATCATATTCCCCATAAAACTTAGGTGCGATAACTGTTTTCTAAGAAATTAGAGGGGGAAGGCAGAAGTTATATTTATCTTTCTCAGCGATTGTATTGATATATACTATCTGTCCCTTTCAATGCACGCCAGCGTAGCGGGTTGCATATATCGGTTGACGCCTCCGATCCGCTGCAGGGGCCATGCACCTGTGTCCGGCGCCAGGCGGATACCGATATGCAACCCGCTACGCTGGCGTGTATTGAAAGGGACGGATAGTATAGTAGACTGTAAAACCGAGTACATATGACTTAAGACATACCCTATTGGTGCATGTCTAATAAAATATATTGATTTTAGCGTAAAAACTTCGTTTCACCTTGGGACAATGTACTACATACCGCATACTAGGCGGTATTCTAAGAAAGATACCGCGTTTTTTTATCGGAACGAAAACAGTGTACATATGTTACTATTCAATTTACCTGGTTGGTCATCGCCACGAAAATTGCAAGCAAGAACCAGTAACAGGTCCATAGAAACGTTTGCTGTATTTCTGATTCTGGCAAAGTGATAAAATTCCAAGTAAGTTTGCACAGAAAGGGTATAGTCACCATAAAATTGTCTCCATTTGTTTCTATAAAATCATGCCTCGTGATACTCGTTGGATCTATGTGGTGCTCACGAAATGGCCTTACGAAATTCTAAAATGATGAAAAAACCGATTTCAGTGATCAGGAAATTACTGATGTATGTCTTAGAATTAGGTATACGTTAAAATCCGTTTTCAAATTTACCTTTCCTAAAATTGGTAACTCGACTGAGCCCCACGTGTCGGCCGCCCAATGAACCAAACCAGAGCCAAAATCCGCGGTTATTATTCCGCACAATGCAGCTATCGCTATTGCGCTCAGATTTTCCAGCCTTAACCGAACCATAATGAACACGAAGTTTACTGCCATGAGCGTTATGCAAATTCCAACGCAGATACATTCCTGAGTTCTTTTTCCTAGATGAAAGGAAAATACGAAATGGTTAACGCTAGAATGATCAGGACGAAATGTAAAGAAAGAATTGACATTCGCCTTTTCAAAGGTTCATTTCTATTTTACAAAGCGCAAAAAAATAAGATTGTAATCACAATAAACGATATTCGATACTACATATTTGTGAGGTTCACGTTTCCTAATTCTTTCCCAATGAAGATTGACTGGGCGCGCGTTCGATAGGCGCGTTTCACAGTCAGTAATAATAAAGACATTGTTGACGCGCATTCAAACGTATTTACTTTGCCAATGAAATCGGTTATTTCAATGAATTTAAAAGGCGTAAATTATTATATCTACACACTCGGCCTTGCCGAGGCGGATGTAATTTTCTAATATTCCGCAGAAAAGGCTCTTTTTAATACCGTAACAATTATCACGCATACTATCGTAAATATCTATGAATATCACTGTAGGTACGATATTTCTTTACAGATAAAGAGCGAAATGATTCCCAGCTACTGCCTGCAAATATTGAATGCACTATGGACGGAAGAGTAATAAAAGTAAAGCAGAAGTAATAATCACTGAAGGTCGCCAAATGATCTATTGTGATGATACTTCTCTTACTAATTTATATAACATCCAGAGCTAATTGATAGAAAAGAGATGGTTATTATCATTGCCTCATATTTGCAAGCAACGGAAGACTTCTAGGTATAGCGGCTTTTAACGTGATAAGGTAAGAGGTTAATAACACGAATAACCGTTAGTAATATTAATTTGTAAAGTGTATCGATTATCGAGATTGCTGGCAGAATACTTTTTTTTTTTATACAAAGAGATCGACGAAGTAAAATATTCCAATTGAGTTATGTACCATTAGGTAATTTAAAAGACGATTGCAGCGTATTCGTGTGCTTTTTGTAAAGCGAAATACAGACGATCCCCGTTTTCAAAATACGTAGGCTTTTTAGCTAAACATTACAATAAGCGCCTAGCTAAAAATAGCTGTAAGAATGTGAAACATGAAATGCGAATTGTCTGTGTTAACTTATCTCAGCGGGATATCACACATTATTATTAATAATCTATTCCAACACTTTGGCGTCTTTCATACCTGATACTCTTTCCATATAAATATCAAATAAATCGAGACAAATATCTACCGAAATTCATCTTTGAGAACTTCTACAACCGCCGATTTCAAATCTGTGATTCAAATTGGAAGTAATTTACAGGAAATTCATATGAAAAGGGATTAGCTAGCGTAATAGTCGTTAAAGTGTCCCAATAGATTAACCGGCTCCCTCACTAAAGCAGCTTAATAAATCGTCCTCGAATCTTAACTCAATCGCCTTTTGGATAGTAAAGTTTCACTCCCATTTCCATAATGGGCACATGTACAAATAATTATAACATTATTGAATCATGAATCTTTTGAAATTATTCTAATGCCGGTACAATGGACGTTCTTACAATTTTTCATTTCCTTTATTCTTTCATGTAAATAATACATGCATATGTGGCTCTCACTCCCCATATTGCTCACTTCCTCTTGTCTAAAAACCATCATAAGTATCGATTTATTTATTAATCATAACCTTTCTCTCTGTCTACCCACGAATACGTGCTATGGAAAATGTGCCTACGTGCGTACCTCACGCAATGTGCGTGTTTCACGTCATCCCTTGCGTGTCAGTTGGGGGGGAATGAAATTAGGGTTGCAGACCTGTAACGAAATTGCGCGCAACCTCGAGCACGGGTGGCAAAGGTTAACTTTTGAATGGGGATTTTGCACGACATTTGTTAGTCGTTTTGTTTTTAATTCGAAAATGTACTTGGGCTTTGCAAGCGCCTACATTCGTAATTTCATATAGAGGAAATAAGGTGACACTTCCTTTCGTATTTATACGTAATTCTCATGAATGAACGATCGAATTAATGTCACTATGTGCGTCATTCAGTAAAAGCACATACTACAACCTTTAATCCTGGCGCTATTTGATGATATATTAACGAAATGAAATATTCGCTTTTGGCTAATATATTTCTAGTAATAACATTGACGCGACCTGAACATATTCCACTATGCTTTTACTTTTCTAACCGGTTTTATAATACATTGCAAACGATGATTGCTTTTACTTTCTGTGGAAAGTAGAAGTCATATGTATAGACATATTTAACTGCCGTCTTAAGACAAAATGTCATATCTAGGTACACTTTAACACATTTCAAGATACAACAGTTTTTCTGAATTGTTTCATGCCGTGCTCGTAGAAGCGCATCCGACTTTTGTTTTTAGCTGATATAGGTATAGGAGCTGCAGATACGCCTTACACGCTTGGCACAATAATAAAGCAGATAAAGATATGCTCAAATAGCCAAAAAAGCAAAAATCGATTTTTTTGCAGATACGACATTTTGTCTTAGCACGGCAGAATACATGTAACGATATATCGCTAGAACAATGCGAATGAAACGGAGTGTTATAGAAAATGGGCACATCTCTGTGACATGTACACTGGCTATCATGTCTTTTAGTAATAGTAGAAGATTCCATCGAAGCGATGAACTTTTCTCGTCATTCTCACATTTACGAGATATTGTTCGCGCACTAGGTAGCGCGCAATATCTTATATTATCTTTAGGCTCATTTTCTTTCTCAGTTTCTCGTCGTTTGGGGTACATTTATTGCGTGTACGTGTTCTTTCGCACCGCGGTGGGAATCCCGAGAAAGGATACAGTTGTATTTTATCCGTATTTTAAGTGAAAATTTATACTTCAATAATTTGATGACTCATCAGTCTCAATGACAAGTTACAAATGTGTGGCGTGCGTCGTGAGTATGCCCTGTTGAGATCATCACTTAAATAGGCGATGTGAAGATGGTTATATTGTATCGGTTATACGGTACTTTTTTGTAGTTTTTCGATACACGGCATTCAAAATTAGTTGCTAATAGGACGAAGAATATGTACAAACCGTCGCATGAATTCTTTGAGTAACTATAGTACTCGTAGTATACAACGGATATCTGATGGTAAGCCGCGTTATCGTTGTCTGTTAATCGTTATAATTGATTCTTCTTTGCATTTTTAATATTCATTGTAATTATATAGAGACGTTAATCGAACATATTCGAGAATCCTTATAGCGATGGGTGTCATTGTTTGTAGTTATCAGATACATTTTCTAGGACCTTTCTATATTCGATTTTTAATCAACCGATAATTAACGTTACCGGTAAACTCGACGTTTATTTCAGAAACGAAGGATATCTGAATCTACGAAGCAATGGAATTGCGTATAAAAGAGACAGCATTTGCATCGTATATACGATTACAATTGAGGGGATATGATATAGAATGTCTATCGACAATCATACATATATACCTACTCATCTCGTGACTAACGGTAATTATGGATCTCGTGACGTAATGGATCTTGCACTTTCGGTAAGTATTCTGTCGGCAATTCTGATATCGAATATAACGTTTCAATAATCGAGATGCTTGTTCTCAAGGTAGAGATAGTGTCGAGAAATCGCGATGTTAATTTCGCGTAAAAACTAATAACTCGTACGAAAAAAAATGTACATACCGGTGCTGTAGAGATTAGCCAGCTCTTGCGCGCCTTTATGATTCGGACCCCACCTAGGCACAGTCCTGTCCTCCGACGAAGTGGGCACAACCGAGTTAGCGTTAGGATCATCCTCCAGCATAGAATTCTCGTAGATCTGACGCTCCGTTTTGACAGGTGCCAGAAAATTGGTAGCCATCGTACAGGCTGCCGAGGCAGCTTGTTCCAGATGCGGCACGGCCGAACCCTCCATGATTATCTTTTATGTGATACTTTGTTCACTTGTTAACGTTTCGCGATGATCCGCGAACTGCAGAAATCTGTACAAAACAGTAATTTTTCGCAATGCTACAATAAGAGTGTCGATTTGTCCATCAACACCGAATTCGCGCAAAATCATTATTCTTTTCTTTCTGTGTTCTTTTTTTTTTCGTCTGCAGAAAACGTCGTACACTTACGGGACAAGATTCCGGGGTGTACACACTTCGGTTTCATATCAATCAGAGGAGTGTTTGTATATTTATGTATATGCAAAGGCTAACGCGTTACGAGAATCTCTACCCAAAAGAAATATCACTCAAGCCCTTACGCTTGTATTGATACAATATCCACTGACCCGTCTTGACATTAATTTCAACTCAAAGAACTCGTTCCCTCGGCACGTCTCTACCCTCTAGTAGTGCACACGCTTCATTCATCCCTTCGCGGCGAAAGTCATTGGCTCCACCTCACATTTCCGGCACGAGGGACCATTGAAAGCCCGAAAAGGGGGCATTGTATTGAGATAAGCCTCTTCGGCACATCTTATAGGGGTGGAATACCGTTTCCTTCGAAAAATCTCATCCATCGAGAACCAGAAAGGAATTCACCCGCGCGCCGCGATTCGATCGTCGATAAGCTCACGTTGGGAGTGTTCTGTTCTTTTTTTGTGTTTCTTTTCGGTGGTAGTTTCAAATGATCGAAAGAGCCTCGCGGGTAAGGTTCGCGAGATATGTGACTATTTCCCGGAGATTTATTAAATACCATTACCGTCGCTTCGCTTCGCTAATCTTCTAATTCGTATATTTTATACCCTATTAACAGCTACGATTATATCTCCCTGTGTCAGATGTATAGGTATATTTAGATGAGTGTGTTTACCTCATGTCCGCGAAAGAACTATCAGCGACAAAGCGATAGAATTGAAGGGACTAAGTGGCGAGCATTCTATCAGTTCTAATGTCCATGTTCATGTAAGATGATCTCTAAATACCGTTTTGGCCAATGAGACGGTTATTAAGTCATTTTTAAGGTCTTGTGATTTGAGTTCTGACTATATGAATACAGGCTTAATTCTCCTTTATTCAATTTCCGCATAAGTTTTCAATTTCATTTTAATAAACGGTGGAACTCTTAATTCTAATCAAACAATAAATCATTTCGTTGTTTAGTTATTCTTTGGTACCTAGCGCTTTTCGTCAAGTCGGTTGACTCAAAAATCTCACGTATTCTTAGTATTCTAGCATTTTCAATTACATCAAAGAGTCTTTAAACTACGTAAGAACAAGTAGGTACCCACCTACATTCGCTTTCAGCTTCAGCATGCGTGTCGCGTATGCGGTATAATGAAAAATTAATGAAATATAGGACACCCGATCGAAATCGTATATCTCCATTGTGCATGCGACCAAAGCGAAAATGAATTTGTGCAAGACGCATTGATAGCCTTCTGACTTCTAATACTGGCGCTAAATATGTACTCGTAATGCATGAAACCGATCGAAATCAACGCGGCTTTTTTGAATAATTCAAACGATATAGTGATGCAGTGCATTTTCTATATGCTTTTACACTTTCTTTTTTATTACCATCTTTCAATCTTTCGTAGACTGCAGGGTCCCCCTTCGCGTTCACCGGCTTGCGGCATGACCCCTCGTGGATGGCACGGTGTATACGCGTCGAGGACCGACCTGGAGCGCAGCTTTGCCGACGAAGGCGTAATCGTTGATCGTCGCACCGGTAATCGCCGAGTTGTTGGATGCTCTTTCGTAGGAAAAGAATCGCAGGAGGCGAGAACGGCCAGTTACGAAATACCAGGCGCAGATCTTCGTAACTCTTTCGCTTTGTTACCGCACGCACTGCACGTATACGCGCACACACGCGGCACGAGCGGCGGCAGCGACGGGCGACACGGACGTGTTAGCACCGCGTGCGGAGTGCGACGATTTCGTTCGACACACACGCACTCACACGCAATCAGATAAACTCCACACGCTTCTTGAGCGTTGAGCGACGAACCACGACAGGGTGTTCAGGAAGACGACTGTGTGTCGCCAATGTAACACCGAACCGGGATATTGCTCTTTTATCATGTCAATCGAGGAACTCCGTCATGAATCGAGAATGGAGAGATTAGAAGAGGTGAGGGCCGAAATAAAGAAGAAGAACAGAAAGAGCGAGTCTTAAATAGAAGTAGAGAGATAGCGCGTTGGAAAAACCAGGATGGGACCTGGCGCACGTCGCGGTAACTCGCCCCGACAAAGTGAGCAAGGCACTGAGGAGGAGAGAGGCCACCGAGGGCCGTGGGACTGGCAGACTGAAGTACTAGCCTCGCCTTGCTTCACCCCGCGCCTCCATCTCTTTCCTCTCTCCTCGTCGTTCCTCACTTGGCTCGCTCCGTCCTTCACCGCGATGACGAGATGCGATTGGCGCCGCCTGCCGACGACACCGAGCATCGTGATGCTCACAGCGCCGTTCCCTACTGTACGTATTCGTACTCTTGCGCCGGTCGTATTTGTTATGTACACCCACCACCCGATATACACATATATGATGATTCCTGCTACTCTGCGCGCGCTCGCGCTTACTCACACGACTGCGTCGCGTTGGTATACCTATTCCAGTTATGTGTGACACTAACTGAGTTTGTAAAGGGACACCGATTCGTTATACTTAATTCGAGAATCTGGATATTAATGCGCCAGGGCAGGGCTAATTATAACGGTAAAAGAACTTGCCGATATAGTTACAGCTGAAAGTGTCAGTTAGCGAGAGATTAGAGAGGGACCATAAATTTTCTTAGGGTTGTTATCGTCAGTTGTTCCGACGTATCCTTGAGAGCGACGCGCTGTTTGCGCGAACTTTCAAGAGCTTTCGAATCGGTCTCGAGGAACCTAATAACGTTGCGAATATCAGTCGTTATTTGATTACTCGACAACTTGCCGACAGTCATTAAATAGCTACACACATCGGCTTGGCGCTATTAAGCGTAGGTAAATACGCGCGCGTGACTTCGCCAGGTCATCCCTGACGCAATCGTGTTGTACTTGTCGAGTCGTAAGAAAATATAGGTCGAAGATATATAGATATACGTGACAAAACGTGGCGCGTTATATGCTTGAATATATAAGGGCGTGGATCACTGTGTAAGGGGTTCCTCGCTCGAGGTAGTCCGTTAATTATCTGCGCAGTTTTTTTGAGAAGTTGATTAGCGCGCCCGGCATAATTGAAAGGACGCGGAGGAGACTTCAGTGGTTATCAAACCCTATCACTATCAGAAAAGTACATACGGGGTAATGGATACGACTGAAAAACTTGACAAAAATGAAAATTCGTTAAGAGCATTAACTTTTGCGAATGAAGCAGCTTTTATATATTTGATGAATTACTTCTACTTTGACTATTTCATATTCTGTAAAGAACATCGCTAATATGGAATATCCCATCTGCAAATTAAAAAGTCCAAATTTGTGACTTAAAACGTGCTTCTCTCTGGCCAAGTTCGAACTCGAGTGACTAGACGATGTTTG
Organism: Xiphydria camelus; assembly: GCA_963678675.1. Taxonomy (NCBI): domain Eukaryota; kingdom Metazoa; phylum Arthropoda; class Insecta; order Hymenoptera; family Xiphydriidae; genus Xiphydria; species Xiphydria camelus. The sequence continues at coordinate 18,193,438 of OY783198.1, forward strand.
GCCTGGCATTAACAGTCCGCGAGCTTAACTTTCACTTCGACAGGCGAAGTGGTGGAGTTCATTGAACTTTTCCGCCACGATTTTGCTATTATAGGCAGTTACGCTTTTGTCCGACAAATCTAGCAGCGTGTGATGTAACTGTATCCCCTTCTGCTACTCAACACGAGAATAAAAATCTGAAAGAAAAAGAAGCTCTTATTTTTAGTATTAGTTTTATTAGCGATGAGGAGAGCCGCGCTAAGGATAGAGGCAGAAACGATTAAACCACATACAACCGCTAGTTTTTCAATTATCTTTAACGACAATTTATTACATTTAATCGACGGAAGTGATGTTAATAGATAATTTCATAAAAGGAAGGGGTATATTTATTAATTTCTTTTCTATGTCGAATTTTCGAGAAATGAATTAGAGTCCTCGTATTTCTTACGAATCTGATTAGAAAAGTTTCGAGCATATCTTGAACGTTATCTATTCGCGCTTATTTGTAATAAAGTTATCATTTTAGCTTATGACAGTGCTAAACCCTATACTCGTCCGAGTGAAATTAGTCAATTATAATTTCAGCGTTCCTTTCTCGGACAACTCATTCATCAAGTTTACTTCGGCAGAAAAAACTGGAAACGCTAGGTATCCGACGCCTGACTGATTCCAAGCAGTTACCATCCGACTGGTACTGGATTTACCTGAGTGGCAACTTGTTGCACCCGATTGATGTGTGATGATGGGATTAAGCCTTTACACGTGGGGGAGGTAAGGCTTCCTTTGTTCCAAACGACTCTGTCACTCTATCTCGAGTGGCTTACACTGGCATTTACCACTAGACGCACCTCAGTAGGAAACTCTATTATGAAAATGGTAACGTCTTCCAAGTTCTTTAATTTCCAACTAATTCTAGTGCGGATAGAACTATTGATTTAAATACTCGAGATTAATTTTATTTCTTTATTGACATTTTAATATAATACATAAATGGAAAGATCATATCGCACCTCCGGAAGAACAATGACCCACTATTGAGGGGTTTAATTAAGCCTGTAAGAGGGATCTTGTAGCCATATGGCTACAACGAACTTTTAGGTATCCTACAACATTTTTTATGAATTGTACACCTATATGTTGACATTTGGTAACAACTACAAACTTGACTTTTTTTATAACAATGGCTTTAATATATTTTAATATATTCATATAAACAAGGTTTGTAGGTATTTTTTATACGTACTAAGAAAACCATATTTTGAAATTGAAATATACTAGCGTGAACCTTACAGGGTTTTAAAATTTCAAAATTTGTACTTGTGTGGGTCATTGTTCTTTTGGAGATGCGATATGGTCAATTTAATAATGATTGATAAATGAAATGAGCTCGTTACTAGCTTGAAGAAAGTATTTTTTAGGTCGAGTGTAAACATTGCGTTATTTGAACAGCGGAAACTAATAACACAGGTGATGTATAGTTTGATGTTCATAATAAAGTTACACGAGTGGACGAGCGTCGAAATGTGTATAGAAGAACACCGTGTTCATTAAAAGTTTTTTCGAGATACGCGGCGCCTACCACCGAGAGACTTGAAGAAACTTTTTAATCCGGGGGTTTAATTAAAGTCTGTTTAACGAGGATCCTAATCTTTTCGTACATAGAGAATTTTATTGAAAAGCTTTTTCATTACGCTTGTAATTACAGGCTGAATATGCTAGTCAGCGCAGTTTAATATTAATGCGCACGCTCTCATGTTGTATACGGGAGAAATTGAAACCAAGAAGTACAGTAAGAGTTGCTACTGGTGCTGCAAAGCCCAGGTATACGTACATAGTTGTTTGTGTTAAATCGCTTTGTTCCTTACAGAATCATGTAGAACTTAATATACGAATAATAGCGGTTCTTTAAGGCAAAAGCAACGTTCTGTTGAAGAGAAAGAGACCTTATTGCCCCTGAGAACAACTTCAAACTAAGTGGAGGGATATGCATACTTCATAGACGACCACGTGTATCAACTTCACGGGGTGGTGTTCCTCGCAAGGGGTGGCTCTGTGACACGCGGTGGTTCGCACAAAGGTATGCTTTATTCAAATCCGATCGACCAGAGTAGACGCCCTTCCATCCTTCTTGAACTTTTCGTTCTTCACGAAACTTTGCCTTTGAGAAACTTCGAAGGCTTGAGAGCGCTTGTACGTCTTCTTATAGATATGTAGCGATATTTCCTTCCTTGACGCAAAATGTGTGTTATTGCCCTCCATTCAAACGCCTATTTCTTGTCTCCTTTTATGCTGGGATACCTGAGTACTTCCAGCATTAAGATCGTCCGTGTTACTAATTTGTATTAATTATTGATCGTTTCATTAACTAATATGTAATGTCTCTACTGCTCTAAGTTTAATATATGTATGGTACTCTATATACATATATAGGTATATGACAGCTCGGAGGTAATAATCCTTCAACAAACTTCGAAATGTACGAGTTTATTATTGCAGCAGACGCTATCTATCAAAAATAGAAATAATGACGCGGTATAAGTAACTTAGTAGATATATATGTATATTAATATCGACTTCCGTAACTATTTGATGGTCATTAAAAGTTAAGTCAAACTGTGTAATGAAGGTTGATTTCAAGGTACATAGACTACCGTCTGACGAACACCATTTATTATCAATATTAAGGATGTTCGAGATCGATAAATTACGTCCTTACTACTAATTTCGTTCGCGATCATATAGGTATAGGTATAGGTATACTACAATCCAACCTCTAATGATATCTTGAGACGAGGAATAGGTAACGATATTATTACAGATAATAGTATCTTATACCATTAGGCGGAAATCCGAGGTTTTTTCAAACTGTGTTTAATTAAGGCGAGCTTTGTCGCTCCACCATGCCTCGCGTGCTACGATCTAAACACCCCGACCAGAAATTTGGCTTGGCATGCCTGTGGTCACATCAGGCCCGGGTATGGCATACGCACGGCATGCCGGCCCCGGTTTGCCGTGGCTGCGCCGTACCCGGTCCGTATCAGGCTAATCCACGGCAAGCCGGATTCGGCCCTGACGTGACAAGTATCGAAATTTCTGGTCGGGACAGTCTTAAAATTCCGAGGATTTCAGCCGAATGACATATACTATTTTTTCTCACGAATGCCCATTTCTCAAAACAAACCATATACACGACTCATTTCACGCTGCGTTCATCAGTTTGAAAAAAGGACCCACTTCGGACTAAGCAATCGCGCCAGTGAGTAAAGTACTTTTGACAGCCTGCGGACTCCCGCTCGGTGTCACACGGGAAAAACGCCATCTTACGGTCTAAAAATAGGCTGGAAAAGGCCTCGAAATGGGCATGAGTGAGGAAAAGAGTTTTATTGTCTTTTATGGACCCTCGACTTAGATAACCAGGGATATATCGTTAAAAAAGTTTTCGGCTAAATATGATAGCTGGAAAATTTTGTGCATATGGAGGGACTTTTGGGGTTCAATCTACTCCTTCATCTTGGACTTACATATATTTTTTAATTTTTGAAGGAATAAACATACGATTATCTGAATTATTTATTGCTTAGTTAGTTTGGGAAATAATATTGAGTTTAATTCTTAACTTCAAGTTAGAGAGAAGCACAGAGTAAACAAGCACGATGTTCATATTTACAAGTCTTGATGCGACCTAGCTCGTATTCGACCAAATACCGTATGTCCGTCTCTGTACTGGCCAGTTTGAAAGTTACCTTCGGATAGGCTTGGTCGGTAATCGAGACATTTATATCGTAATTATAATTATTTTCGTAATTTCCATTATTCACAAATTCACAATTTCGAGGTTAGACGCTTTGACCTCCCGAATTGACATCAACTCTAACTGCCGACTCGACTTCTACCGTATTAAATGACTCGAGAACCGACCAAGCTTATCCGAAGGTAACTTTCAAACTGGCCAGTACAGAGACGGACATACGGTATATAATAAAACCGCCAGCGAGCGACGTCCCAGAGGATCACGTCGTCAGAGATTGGATTATATCTATATAGACTTTGCGAGAAGAAGGAGCAATCCAATTATATGTATACGCTACCCGCAAATTATTGGATTCCCTCATTTTCCAGGAGAATAGCCCGAAGGAAAATATTTCTCCATAAAACATACAATTGCTGGTACAATTATTTTCATTCAGGTTATTGATTCGTTGAAAGTCGATTGGTTTTTCCCTTCAACGAATTGCATTCAGCTGAGACTACAGAACTATGCATATCTTGGATACCTTTTTAGGTCAGATGGCACACAAGATACAGGGATATATTTATGAGAACGAAAATTCGATACCTTAGCTGCGTAAAATTGTCCCTAGACAAAATTGTTCCGTCGAAAATGACCGGTTATTGCAACTGTTGGAGTGCCTAAGTGTTCGCGTGTGCCTCAATTTGTCGAGTTGCGTGCGGTATAGGCGTCCTCGGCGTGTCCTCCGAAGAGGGTCGGAATATGTAATTATCGACAAAGCCATCCTTCGCCTTCGATCAATTGCTAGCGTTCATTCTTTATACCGGCAATATACATACATATATTACGTTCCAGTAATGGCATAATAAATATGTAATAAAATCCCACTAGGATACATAACTGATTACTACCTATAATCATATTAAATCGTTTAGGTAGGGATCGATCGGATCAAGCTAGTTTATATAATTATACGAGGGAGCACCGTAATTTAATTACAGTGAACCATACTCGCGACTCTATTATACAGCCTTAAAGTTGCATTGTTTCGGTAGCTCCATGAGTTTCATTTGAAACCTTTTTTTTGCTATCCTGTCGCAAAATATAACGATCTTTATATTATTTATCCGTCTTTAGATAATCCTAAGCTTCTTTGCCTTATAAATGGATCCCAATTCAGTAGAGAAAATTTAATTAATTAATAAGGATTCGGGATGACGCGCTTCGGATACCATTTCTGTTCTTAAAGCTTAGATTGCAAGCGGTAGGGACTCAATTAAATATTGACTTACTGCAGGTATCACACTTAATGTCCACCGGATCAAATTATGTAGGTGCAGTATTAATCTATCAGTTACCAATTTCAATACAATTATAATTGTATTGAAATTGGTAACTGATAGATTAATACTGCACCTACATACCTAATTTGATCCGGTGGACATTAAGTGTGATACCTTTAATTCAATATTACTATAGTAATGATAAAATAATCGTTCAAACATATTCATTTCATGTAACTGCCAAAAATAATGCAGGCGCGTGGTTTGGTCATCGAAAATAATTTCATTCTATTCAATTTTTTAGTACGGTCATGAAAATTGATCAGTTATCCCAACGTGTTCTCGTTCGCGCAATTTATATGTATTCGTGACATTCCCAATCTTCCCACGAGGGATAATGTCTCGCGAATGAGTATACTTTTGCACCTACGCTTTCCTATGTACGTATACCTACCTAGATAGGTATACCCCATGTCACGATAGACTAAGTAATATAGTTAATTAGCCAATGTCGTCATCGCTAATTGTAGTGACTTAAGATCTTTCGGGTTATCTAACACGTACATCAATCATATGAAACTGAAAATTTATACAATTCAAAATATCCGCTAAAGCTATAGTATAATATTCATATCACGCATATATACCGTTTCTAGCATGATTCTTATTATGCACGTACTAATAATAAGATTACGAATCACGTGGAAATGTAATTTATTACTCTGCCTTTTGCATTGTAATTCTAGATAATATTCTTTATCACGATCAAGGTAGTCTACCAGCCGCATAACGTCGATAACGTGTAACAGTTCTATACGGCCATATACGTATATTCGATTGGTTAGTTCCATGACCTTTCTAATCTACTCCAAGTCCGTCACGATTTCTTATCGCCAATTGATAACTATGTCACAAAGCTTTCCTATCATACCCTAATTATATTATTTCGAGAAGTAATTCAACTTTAACAATTTAAGTCCTTTCCTGGAATATTGTATGCTTGATAGCCATTGATCCATGCAGTATGCGATCAGGCTAGGAGATTTAGTTATTAAAGTCTTGAGAACAATTATTGGCACTTTAAATCACTAAGACTCCATCATTCTTATTAACCCGTTGAAACACCTTGAAAGTTCTTGAGCGGTCTAATATATCTTCGTCGTTTAAATTTCATATAAATTGAGCTTAGTTCCAATCAAAATTTATATACGAGAATTTTAAGAGTAACTGATACTAAATCTCACCTTTCAGAGAATCATCGACATCCGAGATGCTATTCGAAGCTGTGGCGGCAAATATATATGCACGATGCCGAGGGGAAGAACGACGAATTGTTAATATCTCATTGTCAGTTACCGGACGCCAGCTCGTTATCCCATCTACCCTGTGAGATGTTTTACAACAATATCACCCACACCCATTGATTGCAACAGAGAGAGAGAGAGAGTGTAGACACTTAACTACCACGTACTTCGCAAGGAGTCGGATGTCTACACTGAGAAAAAAAAAGATTATAAATTATTCTGCTAGAAGGATAATTTGAGTACGAAAGGTAAAACAGATCAAAAATTATCCTTCCAGGGTATAAAATTTAACCTTCCTTAGGATCATTTTTGATCTATTTTACCTTTCGTACTCAGATTATCCTTCTGACAGAATAATTTTTAATCTTTTTTTTTTCTCAGTGTATCCGCGCTCAGAGTTTATAGACGTACGCGTAAGACCTAAAAAAATGATTTGCTCCCTCAAAAGTCGTTGTTAGATATATGGAAATCACAACGCGGAAAGGAAGTATGTATATCTGGTAGCTCAAGAGAAATCGTTCGCACGTTTCTTCTTTTTATCAGCGTGCAAGTTTTTGTCGTGGACATAGCTATAGTACATACGTATAGTACAACATAGAAGCAGGCGAGGAACCATCCTCCCACACCCGGGAACCAAAGATCGGAATGAAAATATTCGCGGGCGTATTCGCGAGTCCGCAAGTATTTATATTTCTCGTTTCCGAAGTTCTCTACTCCAAAATAGTTTCATTCATTCACTTGCCGATGACCACGACGTTCCATCGTTCTGCGTCACGCTAGCGGTTCGCGTTAAGTACCCGCGCATACTTACGGATTCTCGGATCGTGTCATTTTCTGGCATCAGCTCAATTTTCTCTGGTGGATCGCGGATCTCGAGCGCGCCGGATCTTGGCGAGGCCTTGTAAATGTGTATTACGTATCTGTATAGGATTGGAGCAAATGGCAGGATGGTGTAGACTTAAAGACCGATGAAACGATCGACCTCGAACCCTGATATGTTTTGTTAACATTTTTCTTTCGTCTTGCAACCGCAACCATACATGAGGGTAGAGCTAAGCGGTGCGGGTAGTTTATTGAATTTCACGTGTATCCTACAAAACATATCCATTATATGAGTGCGACATTTATAAACATATTCCACGTATTGCTCTGTAGTAACGAAATATCCAAGGCGCAGAGCGCGTAGCCGAACAGTTCCGTTCCTTCGTGTGTACCTACTCTCGGTCATCGACCGTTCATTGTCCAGTATACGCGAATAAATGTAATCATACAGGAATTCGACGCTATATGCAAACCTTCCGCGTGAAGCTTCGAAGAATTACACGCACATACAGTCAAATTTGTTTGCTCTGGCAACTGTTTCACGCCAACACCTTTCTCAGTAGAATTTAATCAGCGGCCCCCGAGCGTCGGCGGTATCGAAAAATAGGATTTCGCTCGTTAGGAATAGAAGTGTGGTGCTATAACGGGAGCACCTTCAATTACGAACATTGCCGGCAGGTGCTATTCTTGGCTTTCCTATAAATAGGCAATCCACCGGGTGGCAGGCATGATACTTGTATACCTACGTGACTGACGTCATATAGTGTTATCTCGATGATCAATCTAGTGACGTCGGCACACCCTTTACGCTGGGGCGATCACAGGCGACGATAGGTCTATCACCTCCTTCGTGGTCGTCGCAGGTGGTTCCTTCTTCCTTTCCGGTCTGCGGTTTCACTCGCGCCACACTGGCTTAGATCCAAAGGATCGAAAGGGGAAAAGACAATTGCTTTTATCGTTGTGCTCTAACAGATGGAACCACCGTGCATATTCTTGTAACTACCACCAGGCCAAGGCCTTTTTAATCCACATCGTGAACTTTTGCGTGAAAAATTTTTAACGATGTTCATATATCTGTTTCCGTGCTCGGATCAATTACCCTTACGATCGCGCGTCCGTATCTATCTTCTTATCATTAGGTCGTTAATTTATTACGACAGTATTATTGTGCTGTAGGTGTACATGGATAATAATATATACTTCATTTCTGCATTATTCTGTAATGTTAAGAAAGATTTTATACCGCTGTATCGTAGAGTTGGTACCACTTTCTAATCTGAAATGTCTCGTATGTTTTTGCGTCCCCCTTTTAAATGATTTATGTCTACGTAACTATTATGTTTTCTCATTCTGTAGGATTCTACAATCGGGTACAGATGCAGACGTCTGCCATGGATCTTAAGTGCAGTTTTAACAGCATCTTTTGGAGCTAACAAGCTATTTCCTCCGCGCAATGAATAAAATCAACGGCACTTTCACAAGCTCGCTGAATGCTCCCGTTTTATAGGGCAAACTGATCCGACGCGATGGCACTACGTACAAGACGGCAGAAGAGAAGACAAGAACGTTAAAAATATTGCATAAAGCTGTACAGTATTGTGCAAAAAATGTCAGGTAGTTATTGCACAATGAATGACGTCACTGTCTGTCCTATTGAAAAAGTATCATAGATTCTCATAAAAAAACTTGTGATATCCCTATAGAATTCCCACAGGAATTTGATGTGCTTCAGACACAGCAATTCCAAAGATCCTCTATTAAAAATCTGAAAGAGATGAATGTGAATGTATTGGATTGTATGTGTATCTGTAGAAACAAACAAAATCTCGTAAGGTTTTATTAGTAATTACAAATAGAATGGCGTGTACAGGTGTTTATTATCTTTATAGGATTTTACTAGTTTTTACGGATACATATAAAATTTGGTAAACCCCTATTCATCATCTCAGATACACATAGAATCCAATGCATTCCTATTCATCCTTCTCACTTTTCTAATGGGTCTCTGGAGTTGCTGTGTCTGAAGCATATGCTTGCATATATCAGATGTGCACATCAGATTCCCACAGAAATTGTCTATGGGAATTTATGAGATCTTTTCAGTAGGGTGGATTCAAAAGAACTGGATGGGAAAGAGTGGATATGTAGTGAGAGTAGAATATTTCTGAAGTATCGAATAGTGATGTACCTACGGTACATACAGTATACCGTATGTCCAATGGCTATAGTCGAGCAGGTGCAGCGACCTGAATTTTCCTGAAACTTGACTTCGGCATGCCTGTTAGCACTGTTAGGGCCGGTATTATAAAGCCCGGTTGACCGAAGGTTGAGCTTCAACCGGCGGTTAAACTGCAGTTTGCGTATTATAAATATCGACCGGAGGTTGAACTGACGGTTGAGCGGAGGTTCAGTCAACTACTAGATGACGTTGGGTTTGACTGTCAACTCTCGGTTGAAATAGTAAGAACGTAACTTCAAGAAAGGTAGAATAGGCGGCAAATCGAAGAGTGTTAACATATTTTACCTATTCCGTAAACTTTGCTTTCGTTTTTGTTCCAACACGCGTGTGCTGCTGACGCAATTGCAGTCCCGTATCTTTTTCGGGAACATCCATTACGATAATCTACACGCCGATTCCTACCGTTCAGTATCATCGCGATCTAAAATACCTTTCTAATTTAGTATCAAGCTCGTCATCGGGCACAATAGCAAAGCGATATGGCTCGACGATGAAAGGTTGCAAATGTAATTATAATCTCACTCGGAAAGCTAATTGCCAAACGGAATGGAATACCCCCCCCCCCCCCGCAGTAACCACTCATTAATACTGTTCTATGCATGTCAACTTTGTAAAGGGGAGAAAGACCAGGGGGTACCGCATCGCTCACGCTATCCCCACTACTGTTAGTTGTAAGATATATAAACCGCAACCAAATGCACGTTATTTAATATGTGTAATCAAGTGAACAGTGCCTCGTCCAGCATAGTGTATTCAGCGCATTCAGCTAGTTCAACTTGCCGTTCGTTTCACCGTCAAATTACTGTGTCTCTATAACCTGAATAGGTATATTATTAATAATATAGTGAGTACAGTGTCAAATATAATTACAGTATAGTGTTTTAAATATAATTCTTTAATAATATAGTGAGTACAGTGTCAAATATAATTACAGTATAGTGTTTTAAATATAATTCTTTATAAAAATAAAAATGGCATCATCGTGTAATGATAGAAATAATATAAGACTTTGGGAAGAAAGTACCGACAGTGAAGATTCTAGTGATTCTGATGCAGAGTGTGACGAACGTAGAAGGGTAGTAGTTCATAGGGCTCCGAGAAATAATGCGGTTGCTGATAATAATCATCATAATTTTAGAGAAGATTTTATTGTATATTTTCTAAATTTACTAGAGCCTAATAACAATTAGTGTTACAACTAGTTGCTCTTGCTGAAACTTCTTAAGTGTTCTTCTATATTTTATTGCAATGTAATAACTCAATACGTCTTAATTCTATTGCTTTGTTATTTATCATTGAAAAAGAGTCTTCATGGGGATTTACTTATGATTTTAGCACTTAATCGGCCAACGTATCATATTAGGGCCTTGGAATAAAAGGGATTCAAGTGACTTTTTCTATATATGGACTTAAGTGCAGATTTAGGTACCTAGTTGTCTAGTTTTTGGAAATGATTTATAAATATTTTGAATAAAATGGTAAATATTAGAGATCACATGCATAGAGATCTTGAATTTTGTAAATCTAAATAACTTTATCCTTGATTATTTCGAAACTGTGAAATAGGCACTTAGACTCCTTTTATTTCAAGGATCTCATATAATAATACGTTATTTTTCCGTTATATAATACGTTATTTTACGAATATTTTCATAGAATTAGAAAAAATATATCTACTGTGTCTTTTTGACTGCCAGAATAAGGGTTAGACAAATTAAATGTTTTCTGCTGCTGCACACACTCGGTTCTTGGATCCTCAACGTACCATCCCCGACTGGTCTCGAGAGGGAAAGATAGACCTGCAACAATTTTATGTTATGTTGGGTTCCACCAATAAACGCGAATGTCTTCGGTTACTAGAATGATTTATCCTGAGTATTGTTGTCCACAAAGTATAATCACGTATAATAAAGAACCGCGTCGAAAGCAAACAGACAGTTACCTGAAATTTCAGTATCATAACTGTCTTTTTAGGAGGCCAATTTCAAGCTGGAGCTTTTCATTTTGAAGTTTTTGATGTAGCAGCTTCTCGTTACAGAGCTCCTGTTCTACTTCCTCCTTCCTCATTCTCACTGCATGGAACTCCCTATCTCTAGCTGCTTCCTCTTCTAATAATTGTTTCTTTACATTAAACATTTTTACCTTAATAGTTTCATCATCGCCTCCTGATGTATCCGTTTTCTTTCGCTTTATTTGTAATAGCGTATGTTTTCTTGATTTTAACATTTTCGGTGTATAATCAGACCAATCTGTATGGATAAATAATAACAATTGTTACTGCCTGCAAATGTAAGGTTGCTGTTTCATTTACATTACCTTTATTTACTTCAGGAGCAAGAACCTGCATAGGTTGGGACGTAGTAGGAATTTCCTCCGATACTTGGATGTCATTTAAAATTATCGGATGAGAGCTAACATTAGGCACTTCTATATTGGCTTCTCTATCACCTAAATGTATAACATTTATTTTATACAAATATAAGAAAATGTCAATATTAATGTGTTTTATTTACAGAAATTTAAGAAAAATCTAATATGGATAGTATACGTACAATATTCCTCTACATCTAACATCGCTATCACCCTCGCTTGGTTCCAAACCATTTATCGAGAAGCTGATTATACTTTTTATTTTATCAAAAAGCAGTTTGAGTGCTGCTTTTATATCAGGCCCCTCTGTACCACCTCCAGTTTTATAAACCATCTGCTTCTTCGCTGCCTCATATTTACGTACTTCTTTTTTTAAATTGTCATATTTGCAACGTAGCAGCTCCGAATTTCTGGGTTCGGTTGTTGACAAATTATATGTCTCTGTTATTTTCTCCCAAGCAGCAGTCTACAATTGAATTTATATAATTATATTATTGTATTACATTAAATAGGTTACCTGTTACCTTTTCCTTCCATGTGACCGCATCCGTTTTTTTATTTTCTACGATACTTCGATAATTTATTATTATATCTACAAGACGGTGACAGTCTGCATCAGAATAAATAATTCTTCTGTTCTTTGCAGCCATTTCAAAACAATGCAATTGAATAATTACTCGAATAACACGATGAACACGTTTAATACCACATCAAGGAAATTAACCTAAAATGAATGTGTCACGAAGTGTTTGAGTTTTCAGAAAATATTTCCATTGAACCTTGCTTCTCATTGGTTAAGAATCAACCGGCAGCATTGCCAACATCTACAAATAAATTTCAACTTCAGGTTGACGAACCGACAGTCAAAACTACGTTTATAATACCGAATTTGTTCGAACCGTGGGTTGATCCTCAACCGGGGGTTGGGCAACCGGAGGTTCAACTACAGCTTTATAATACCGGCCCTTAGGCACACTGCAGTGTTTTAGTTAAAGGTGGCTTTGGAAGATGGCGCGCATACGAGCGAAACGTTTGAAATATCTAATTTCCCGATAGGTAAAAGCGGGAGGTAGATAAATGCGGGAGATCGAAGTGTAACCTCAAAATTGTGAATGTTGGAATAATGGTGAGTAATTGTTTGAAACGATAAGACATAATAATTCGGGTTTTTTTCGATGTTCAACTAAATAATACGACTGACCTAATTGCAGAGAGAAGCGACTGGCAGTCGTGGAGGAAGGGACTACCGTCAACGTGATCCTCGTCAGAGTGGTCGAGCTCTGCCTCGGCGACGAAAGGTGCAATTAAAATGAAATGAAAGCCTGAGTCAAGGTGAAAATTGGAAGGCGTGGAAAGAAAACGCGGCAGAGTCGCCAACAGAAGGAGTGAGTGAAGTGCGAAAGAAAAGTGCAGTGGCGCCGAAAAACGTCGCATGTAGAAGACAGTGACGAACAGCAGCAGCAGCTAGTCGACACTGCTCAACTCCGCACCAGCTCCTGAATGATATCTCGCCGATCGCGATACGCGGCAGCTCCTGTGGACAACGATTCCAGACACTCGAGTCGTAGTCGCAGCAAGGACAGCAGCAGCAGCAGCGTCGACGGCAGGGCCACCGTTGGAAAGCGAAGGCAATCCAAGACCGACTCGGATAGCTGTAAGAGAAAGACACATCGGCGGAAACATAAAATATCGAAGCAAGACTTGCAATGAGAGTGTGGTAAGAGGAAGAAGAAAAATGACAGAGACAAGGCGACGAGACGGAGGAGGAAGTCGTCACCACGAAGGGTTCCTGAAACGGTAGCAGTACTAGCACCGTGCGAACAGTTCCAGAGAACAGGCTGTCTACACCCAGTCGTAAATCATGCCGAATTCCTGTGACACCCGACAGCGGCATCACGTCAGGAGTGTGAACGGTGGAGAAGAACGGGAGCCTCACTGAAAAAGGAAGAAGCAGTGTTGGCGGTGGTAGTGACAGCCCGGATCATGAGCAAAGGCTGAAGAACCTTGAGCGTTTCGGATAAAAAGTGGACGTGACTCGAAGGAGTTATCGTAATCAATTTACGCCGACACTGGTGCCGCAGCCAATCTCGATCACAATGGATTCTTCCAACTAGAGACGGTTTCTGTATCGCTCGTCGCCGTTGATCCTTTCCCTCTTAATCCTTGCACATAATGGATCTGTGATTCCTTGAAGTATACTTATAGTATAATATTAAGTTTGATCCGAAACCCTTCCATCCTTCCTATTGTAACACTTTCGTAACAATACGGTTCGATTATTTTATATTCATAAGGTTTTATCAGCTGTACGCGTTATTCCTCGAATGCACGCGTTCACGTCTGTCTAGGACCGCGATTCAACGCGAGTAATAAATACACGCAAGGACACAGAAATATTAGACAGAATAGCAAAAGAAACGAATATCCGTTCGCAAGATTTTCTAGGGATGTTGATTGGTTTTTTTTGAATCGCCATTGCTGTAGAATGCTCATTGATCGAACGTTATGTGTGCGGGTTGTTTCGCGGAAAGAGTGAAATAATTGAATAAAAAAAAAAAAGAAAAAAAAGCCACCCTCGATAATAATAGGTAGATGGATTATTCAACTTTCCATTCTCGTTCTGAACTCCGACAATTATTGAATTCTGTCCCTCGAGTGGAAATTCCCACGGGCCCATTTCCTTAAATGCAAACTACATTAATCGCTCCTACAAATAGGACATGCGGTATACTGGACAAAGAATAAAAAGGAAAAGAAGCGTTCGAATGAAATGGGATTTGTAATGACCGGACGGTGATCGATAGATATGACTTATTTGCCAAATATGCTTTGTGTAGCACTACTGCGACCATTTTCGTTATTTAATCTTGCATTTATACATTATTACTGATGGATTATTAATAAATTAATTAATGAAAGTAATTCTACTGGCTCGTGTTTTTTTTCGTCCCGTATTTCCTTCTGCAAGATATTTGGATAAATGTACCCCTTCGATCTTGAAGAGTTTGGTTGGAATAAGCAAGACGGTTAGTGGACGGAGTCTAGGCATTAGGAGGCATACAAGATGTCACAATCAGCGGGACAGGATTTCGTGTAATCATGATTTATTAAAATTTCTTCATTCATAAAATTAGCTCCCGCAGGGGAAATACATTTTGTACTGTTAACTATGAGATGGATGTATCTCATCTGGAGCTACTAATGAAGTATAAAAAATCAATTGAACACAGATTTGTTGATACGGAAACGATTACTATCCACTTAGTTGTTCAAATGCCCCCGCGATCGGATCAATTAAGAATAACGTTAAAGAACCACAACACGATGATTTCTACACCGACATTTGCGGGAACGGCACGTAATAGCTTATATCAAGGCAACTACATCGCGACTTTCTGTTCCGCGATAGGCTTCGCTTCCTGAAAAAATGTTACGTTCAATCGTCGTCGTCTCCCAGTCCCAGGCCTTCGACGGATATCGGTCGCAGACAATGTACCACCGCTGGGAGGAGGGAGATCGGCTGAACGAGCCGCAGGGCGAGGCGGAGGTGAAGGTTTTTCCTTGTGGGGGGGGGGCTCGGTTGGTGGTTAGTACCTCCCTCAGATTTCTGTGGAAAATTATAACAAAATACATATTACATAACCGCGTCTCCTCCGTCGTTCCTCGTCGCTCGTCTTCCTTTTGAAGGTGACTTGCAAGCAAACCGTTTCAGGTGTACCTCGCCGATTTCGTTCATTCTGTTATTATGTTATCCGACATCAAGGTCTAATAGATACGTATTTCTCTTCTCTGCGGTAAAAATTTCTCCGCAGGATCCGCAGATAAAAAAATACGTGTCTCTTACATTTTGATGTAGAATAACAATATCAGAATTGAACGAAGTCGGCGAGGTACACCGGAGACAGTAACTTTGTTAGATAAGTTTGTAGGTGATTGTACTAATTGTATGCCAATTGTTAGCTACTCCAGTGTGTGGAGTATTACTAGGAGATGCCACGTAGAGGCCAATTGACACGTTACACGAATTTCGTACGACCTCTTTATCAATTTCTGAGGTTTACAAATTTCGTGTAACTTGATCTCCCACCCTACCGCCCTCGCTGCGTGTGACTCCGAAGGCCGAATGGTGTTGGGGAGCTTAGAGGGTAGTGGGTCTCGTCCAGCACGTGCTCACTGCAGGTGTTCGATGTGCCCTCCTCTGATTTCCTCTTCACATTGATGTCGTATACGCTTCTCTAGGTTGTCTTGCGTATTCCGCAACATATTTCGAGGAATGGCGGCACATTCTTCTTCAATCAACCTTTTCAGGTGATCGACGCTTTCAATTCGCCGGACCCCATCATAAATTTTCATCTTGAGGTAACCCCATAAAAAAAAATCCAGTGGCGTAAGGTCGGGCGATCGAGGTGGCCACTGTGTGCGTGCTCGTAACCCAATCCAGCGGTCTTCGCCGAAGACATCATTCAATAGTTCCGTTACTATTTGGCATGAGTGTGGCGGTGCGCCATCCTGTTGGAAAATTACCTCCTCATCTTCGATCACTTCCAGGATAGCCGGCAGTATCCGGTTCTCCAAGAGATCGAAATAGGATCGAGCATTTAAATTGCCGTCGATAAAAAGAGGACCAACAATTTTCTCGCCAAGGATCCCCGCCCACACGTTGACTTTCTGCTTATTTTGAACATTCTGCTCGCGAAGAATATGGGGATTTCTATCGCACCAATATCTGTGAAAGTGTGATCGTACTTCACCATTCACAAAAAAAGTACACTCATCTGTGAAACAGATACTTTTTAACACGTCGGGTTGTCGGTCCATGCGTTGCAGCATCGTTTGGCAAAACGTTAATCGCCTTTGGCGATCATCGCGATGAGGTAATGCTTGGTGCGTTTGTCCTTTATAGTTTTTGATTTTATTGAATCGCAGCACTCGATGCACTGGGTGTAGACGGTCTGTTCTCTGGAACTGTTCGCACGGTGCTAGTACTGCTACCGTTTCAGGAACCCTTCGTGGTGACGACTTCCTCCTCCGTCTCGTCGCCTTGTCTCTGTCATTTTTCTTCTTCCTCTTACCACACTCTCATTGCAAGTCTTGCTTCGATATTTTATGTTTCCGCCGATGTGTCTTTCTCTTACAGCTATCCGAGTCGGTCTTGGATTGCCTTCGCTTTCCAACGGTGGCCCTGCCGTCGACGCTGCTGCTGCTGCTGTCCTTGCTGCGACTACGACTCGAGTGTCTGGAATCGTTGTCCACAGGAGCTGCCGCGTATCGCGATCGGCGAGATATCATTCAGGAGCTGGTGCGGAGTTGAGCAGTGTCGACTAGCTGCTGCTGCTGTTCGTCACTGTCTTCTACATGCGACGTTTTTCGGCGCCACTGCACTTTTCTTTCGCACTTTACTCACTCCTTCTGTTGGCGACTCTGCCGCGTTTTCTTTCCACGCCTTCCAATTTTCACCTTGACTCAGGCTTTCATTTCATTTTAATTGCACCTTTCGTCGCCGAGGCAGAGCTCGACCACTCTGACGAGGATCACGTTGACGGTAGTCCCTTCCTCCACGACTGCCAGTCGCTTCTCTCTGCAATTAGGTATCAGTCGTGTTATTTAGTTGAACATCGAAAAAAACCCGAATTATTATGTCTTATCGTTTCAATCAATTACTCACCATTATTCCAACATTCACAATTTTGAGGTTACACTTCGATCTCCCGCATTTATCTACCTCCCGCTTTTCTTCTTCTTCTTAGTGATGGCATCGACTATATAAACATAGTCATACAGCCACTATAGCTTGGTGAGTGGGGGTCGTGAGTGGGCAGAGGCCGCCACCTGTTAGGCGGGCGGTAGAAGCTCAAATCATAAGGTTAGTTCTGTTAAGGATGTATGGGAAGTACAATATTCGACAAAAGTAGTTGAAATTTAAACTTCTTAAAATAACAACATATTTCGAATGATAAAGAACCTCGGAAGAGCGATAAATCAAGGTAGTAATATTAATCTTGACGATAGAAATATATTTTCTCACTTCTAACATTTAGTTTAATGTAATTTATTAATATTTATGTTCATTACGATGAAACTTTTGGAAGTGAAAATGGCCTGAATCCAACTGTACAAAAAAAAAAGTGTTAATTACAATTCTTGACGTTTATTGATGTAAATTAATTTATAGTGTTTGTATAGAGATCGAAAGTAAGTATAAATAAAATATCTGTTGAATTTATGGACATTTGAAATGCTTAATGTTTAAAATTGAACATCACCTATTCGACTGTAGACGTGACAACACTGTACCGTTTTGATATTTTAGCGGCAGTAAATTGGTAGCATTGATGCATTTGTTTGTGTAGTCTACTCATATTTTTTGGTTAGTTGTTATAGGTTATCCTCGCCGATGTAACTCACGTTTACTCACGATGTTGAAAGCATCCACTTATCGGTGGAAAGGAAAGATCGTGAGTAAAAAGACATACAACCAAAGACTTGCACAGTATCAAAGTGGAAAAAATAGAAGACAAGTACCAATAGCTGCATATAGTGAAGTCGACATTCAGGAACCAGAGGCCGAAAATAACACCGAAGATCATGTTGCTGACAAAGAACCATATTTTATGGATGGGCGACGCATTGTGGAGCTAAAAGTTCTTGGCCAACAGCTGTGGTGTGTTTCGTGCAAAGAAGTTCTCTCTTTAGAGAATATTGAAAACGAGATTCGTCAAGGCTTGGCCTCCCTACTAACGATCAGATGCCATAAATGTTTACTTTTAAATAAAGTTGCTACAGGCAAGCAGCGTGAAACTTTGGATAAACGGAGTGCTAGATTCGACATTAATTCCAAGGCCGTGCTAGGTAAAAGCAATAAATGTAGTAAAGTTTTTAAGATTTTTGTTAACCCTGCTGACTCCTCACAATCATACCCCACGTTGCCAAAATATCACTGTTATAATTATGACTATAAGTTTTACTACTTTTGGCTTCCGAGTGATCACCAAATCCAATATTATTTAATTGCCGGTCTACTTCGTCTAGGCAGATGACTTTTTGATACCAATATTGCCGTTACGAAACATTAATTAATAACCATTGACAACTAAATTTTTCAGGGATTTTGCACAGTGGATCGGGATGGACTAGCTTCACCAAACTGTTCTCGTGCATGAATATTCCAAGCTTCGAGTTTAAAACGTTCAAAAAGTATGAACGGGAAGTTGGACTAGCAGCAGAAGCTGTAGCTAAAAAGAGCTGTGAGAATGCAACAGATTTAGAGCGAGAATTGACAATTAAGCATGCAGATGACATCGAAAAGCTATTGTAATTATTAAGCTTCTTCTCTAATAATGATTTATACCACACTGTTAAAAGAATTTGTAAATTTACTAAACATTTCCTGTACAAAAGTATTCTAAAATTGAAAATTAGGCGCAGTAATATGAATTACTATGAATTATTTGTAATTTTTAAACAGAATTTTGAATTTTACAATTTTTTCTGAAAAGTTAGTATATTTTTTTGGTAGATTTAAAGTGGCTTTATAGCAAATTTAAATCATGTATAAGAAATAAAATTTTTTAAATCGCGTATAGTAATTTTAATAAACAAACTTGTATGAGAAAAACTTCATAAACATGATATGAAGTTTACTGCAAAAACTTTTTACAGTGAATATGACCCTAAACTTACTTGCCAGGAAAGAAACTTCAATCTCTATTATCTCGTTATCTATGAGGTTTTGGCCTACATTTGTGGAATACTTTTTTGAAGCTTACATTTTTATCTACAATAAAATCTTATATCGATGTAAGCCAAAAGTTCATAAATAATGAGACAATAGTGATTGAAGTTTCTTTCATGTAGTTATTTTTTAGATACTAGTATACACAAATTATAATTACTTTGTAAGTTAGTAATGGAATTTTTGAAATTTTTTTCTCATGTATTTTGTAAAAAATAAACCAAAGCTTGAATTCATTCGTCATATTTTTTCCTGTCATTTCAATTAGGCCAGAAGAATTTCGAAGTAATTTTATAATTCGTCATCGATCATCAAGTGATTCTACTCTTGAGCATTCTAGCATTGAAGAAGGTCTTCGAAACACTCCTGTCACTTTCGATGATGTCATCAGAATTCTAATTTCTTATGATATGGGCTGGAGTACGAGAGGTGCGGGACAAAACTATGATAGTTTAAATGGTTTTGGAGCCGCTATTGGTGCGATGAGTGGTTTAGTATTAGATTATTCAACACGGAATCGAAAATGCAAGAAATGTGACCAAAACGATGTAGCTCCAGAGCACGATTGTAGAAAAAATTTCTACGGATCGGCAAAAGTAATGGAGCCAGATGTGGCAAAGGCGCTCGTTGTAGAGAGTTCTATTCTTAAATCCCAAAACGTTCAAGTTGGAGTACTAATCGGCGATGACGATAGCTCTACCATTGCAGCATGTCGAGCAGCAAGCAATCATCCAATAATCAAGCAGTCGGACATTAATCATGCTTCCGGGGGCGTTAAAAAAGAATTATATAATATTCAGAAAAGGCACACGGAGATGACTAAGGACTCTATCTTATATTTACACAGATGTTTCACCTATTCTGTAGCTCAAAATAAGGGCAACAGCAAAGCCATATCTAATGCTATTGAATGCATCCCTTATCACGCATTTAATGATCATAGCAAGTGTGGAGCATGGTGTGGATATGTAAAGGATAAAGAAAACTATGATCATCGAATTATCCCGGGGGGGTTTCATAATAAGAATTTATTCGAAGATCTCAAAAAAATTTTTCATCTACTTGCCGCAAACGCCCTAAAATTTTCATCGGGTGCATCTAGCAATGCGAACGAGAGTTTGAATGCTACGATGGCAAGCAAAGCCCCTAAATCGAGGTGTTACAGCATGACTGCATCATCTGATTATAGATTCGCCTGTGCTGTCGGGCAAAAAAATATAGGAGAAGGATATACAGAAGAAATTGCGAAAGCCATTTCTTTATCGCCTGGAAGACATCATTCGCGGCATGTCTCTAGAGTACAAAAAACCGTACAAAAAAGACGTGCCCTGATAAAAACTGCAGCCTTTAAGAAACAACGAATGGAATTAAGAAAGCTTCGAACATCCTTACGTCACCGAAAAGAAAACTATGAAGGTGTCACTTATAAGTCGAACTGTGCCCTTTTAAATGAACCGGCAGTTGAGAAAAAGGATGATGAAGCTGAATGGGGCTACATTAATGATGAATTTGACATCGTTCTTCTAGATCTCGAAACGTCAGGCTTCGAAAGACATTGCGATATTTTACAAATAGCTGCGAAATGTGGCAATCAATCTTTCGAATCATACATCAATCCCACTCAAAAAGTTTCTCATAGTGCAACTCTGGCCAATGGTCTAATAAATTGTCACGGAGATCTTATGCATCACGGAATAAAAGTACCATCTGTGCCTCTTCGAGTTGCGTTGGGTTACTTAAAAATGTGGCTTAGCTCATTCAGTAAGAAATGTGTCATTGCAGTTCATAACTTAAGCTTTGATGGGCCCAAATTTTTCAGAGCAATTAATCGTTGCACTTTAGTCGATGAATTCTCAGAAGTTTTATACGGTTTTATCGACACATTGGAGGTAATTAGACGAGTTACGAATCGAAAAGGTAGAGGTCAATGCACGATCTCTGGATTAGCGGACTTCTTGCATATTTCAACCACTGGAGCGCATAACGCAATACACGACTGCAATATTTTAGAAAAAATCCTTCATAAAGCAAATATATCAAATGAAGAACTAATTAAAAATGTTAAGACTTTCGATGATCAGATTAGTCATTGGGCTGCTGCGGATAAAGCAAATGACGTTCTCATAACGCTGATTCCTTTACAAAAGGTGGTCGGTTCTAGTATACGCAAAAAACTAGCAATGGCTGACATAACAATTGACATTTTACTTAATGTTTATAAAACTTCTGGGGCAAGTGGTATTACACAATTATTTCAAAAAGAGAAACCAAAAGTAATTTTAAAAGGATTACGTAAAACTACAATACAGAGAATCGTAGACTTCTGCCAAAACCTAAATGATAAGAACGATCTCTAGATACTATTACACATTGACAATTTCCAAATAAGAAAACAAAGCTTTGTATTAATTTTATTAGTTTTATGTCATATTGTCTGTTAATAGACTTAAATATATTATGTAATACGTGAGTATGACAAGTAGTTGAATTTTTTTAATATGTATGCGAATTCTTTTTTAATGTCTCTAATTACAGTAAAAAAAATTAAGCATGATTAACCGAAAAAGGAGAAAATAATTCGGCCACATTTGAATTTGTACGCGATATATATTGATGATACATTATAGTAAATTTCGATATACTCTTCCAAAGTTTCTGTCAGATGTTCGCGATGTTGCCGCACTTCCATAGCTTAACCGCTCAGAACTCGGGCAGCACGTCAAATTATTGGAAATTATAATTAATTTTGTGACAACTATCTTGAAAATATTAAAACAATTTTGCACAGTGCTTTGTCGATATTTAATTTACAGCCACACAAAATTTGAAACCGCATGCACCATTTTCTCGATGGTTTTACTTACATCACATACGGAAGTATGCGATTGTGCCATAAGACAAAATGTTAAACTGTTACATTTTCAAATTGATATAAGTTCTAAATGGGTTTGTGAATTAATGTGAAATTTTGCATGCTACTCTAAAATACAATAGTTAATAATGTAACCAATTTTCATGATATATGCACCATTTTTCTGAACCTCCCATACATCCTTAATAAAGGCTGTGATGAGTGGGATTGTTTTTGGGTGATTGGCTATTAAGTTTTCAATGGAGGGAGGGGGAGGGATCTGAAGTCTCCGGAGTTGTCTCATGAGAGTCGCGCGTTGAGCAGAGTACAAGCTGCAGGACCACATTACGTGATTGATGTCAACCACCGGCTCTCCACAGTCACAGGGAAGAGCGGGGGCTAGATTCAGGCGAGACAGGCTTTGGGACAGCGAGTAATGGTTGCTTCTTATTCTGTTGACGGTGACAATTCCGTGTCTAGAAAGTTTCAGTTTGGAGTACCAGGGAGGCTTCAACCGTTCGAAGTAGTGGGTAAAGAACAGATAGCCAGTGCGTGTCTTGGTTTTGTTAATATATCTTAGGAAGAGGGTGTCCGAGTATTCGTTGGCTTTGGGGAAAAGGTCGGAGTAGGGAATCTTGGGGATGGAGGGGGTGCCTTTTTTAGAGCCATTTTTTGCGGCCGAGTCGGCTGTTTCGTTCCCTGCAATGCCTTGATGGGCGGGAATCCAGACTAGGTGAATAGTTTGGGAGCTGGGGTCAATGGAGTTGAGTTTATTGCGGATGCTGTAGATAAGTCTATTATTTTGATTTTTGAGGTTAGGAGAGGCGATGGCTTGAAGGGAGCTTAACGAGTCTGTGAATATGTATGCTATAGGGATGCGGAGGTCTATGATTAGGAGGATGGTATGGAGGATGGCTGCAGCCTCAGCAGTGAACACTGAGGCGTCGGAGGGAATTTTGAATTCTAAGGGAGAGTCCATTTCTGGGGAGTGTATAGCGAAACCCACTCCTGAATCTGTTTTAGATCCGTCTGTGAAAAAGAGTGAGGCGGATGGGTTTAGGGAGCTCAAATAAAGTTGGAAGTCTGCGTTGGGGCAAGGAGAGTTGGATTTGGTAAACTTTTTGCCGGTGATGCAGTCAATAAGGTCTAGAGGAGGTGGATAGGGTATGTATGGGAGTAGTATAGAGGTTTGGGGTGGGAATCGATATGGTCCTGGAGATGAAAGGTTTTAGTGAATAGTCTGTAAAGAATGAATTGTCTTGAGAGGAGGTTAGGGGGGTAGCGTTCCCTGGAATGGATATGAAGATAGCTTAGTTTATTGACTGTCGGGTGATTTTCTGTCGAGAATGTTCTGAGTAGAAATTTGTAAGCGCAGTTGATGAGTCGGATGTAAAGGGGAGGGGTATTGCTTTCGGCGTGCATGATATTAATGGGGGTAGAGCATCGGTACCCCAAGGCGAGTCGAATAGCTTGGTTTTGAATTTTTTGGAGTTTGCTTGTAATGGTGAAATCGTCTAGGTTAAAGCAGAAGGAGCCGTATTCTAGAGAGCTGCGGAGTAGGGATTTATAGAGGATTATCAGAGTGACTGGGTCGGCGCCCCACCAGGTGGTGCGGAGCGCCTTGATTACGCTTAGCACTTTCCTGCTTCTGTTGGCGAGGTGGTCCAGATCGAGATTCCACCTTAGTTTTGTTTCTAGGTGGAGACCGAGAAATTTGGCGGAGTTAGAGGGGAATATGGGTGAGTCGTTTAGGAGGATGTTAGTGCCTGGAGGGATGTGTCGTTTTGTGAAAATGACCATGGAAGTTTTGGAGGGTGAAATTTGAAGGTTTTTGCTAGCTAAGAATGCTGATATGCTATTTAATGAATATTGGATGGAGGACAAGGCTTCCGGGAGGTAGTTTGAGCGAGAGAAGATGGCAATGTCATCAGCGAATTGGATGATGGAGCAACTTTCGTCGATTACTGATTCTATATCTTTGACGTACAAATTATATAAAATTGGACTTAGGACAGAGCCTTGAGGCAGACCGGTGGAGGTGGTATGGGGTTGCGATAGTGAACCATTTGTTTTAAAAAACAGATTCCTATTGGAGCAGAGGTTATGGGTGAATTGGCAGTATTTTTTAGGAATGCCAGCCGAGGCCATGGTTTGGATGAGGATATCAGGAGCGACATTGTCGAATGCGCCGGAAATGTCAAGGAACACTGCAGGGGTGAATTCATGGAGGGAGAAACCTGTGTAGATTTCCGTAACTATAAGTGCGAGATTGTCGGCACACGAGCGCTTCTTTCGGAATCCATATTGGGAGTTCGGGAGGATGTCATGATGCTCTACCCACCAATTAAGTCTAGTTTGAATAAGTTTTTCAAGGAGTTTTAGCATACAGGAGGCCAGGGAGATTGGGCGGAAACTACCGGCTTTGGGTTTAGGTATGAGTATGATTATGAAGTTTTTCCATGAGACGGGGAAGGATCCCTCATCCAGTAGAGAGTTGAACGTGTCTAAGAGATAGGCGAGAGCGGAGGGGGGGAGATTCTTGATGATTTGATTATTGATGCGGTCTATGCCTGGGGCTGACTTGATTTTAATGTCGGAGGTAACGGTCTCGAGCTCCTGGAGGTTGAATGGGCATTCCAGATAAGGGTTAGTCATGAAGGCGGCTGGAGGGGGGAGAGGAGGGGTTGGTGGTTTGCAGAAGTTTTTTATGAAGGTTTCCATTTCGTTGATAGTTGATGTATCATTGGTATATTGTGTGGGAGGTTTGATGAAACGATTTCTGAATCCTTTGATCTTATTCCAGACCGTGGATAGAGAGGTGTTGAAACTTAAGGATTCACAGAACTGGCGCCATGAGTTTTTCTTTTCTTGCTTGAAGACTTTCCTCGCATTGGTTTCTGCTTTTTTGAGGGAGATGCAGTTAGTGAGGTTGGAGTTTTTTCGAAAGTTGGAAAGAGCTTTTTTGCGTTCGGAGCTGGCGTCGGAGCAGCGATCGTTCCACCAGGGCGCGTTCCATTTACGGCGAGAGAGGTTGGATGGAGGTTTGAGGGGTGGGGAGGACTTTATGATGACAGAGTCTATTGAGTGTATAAGAGTATCGTATTTTTTGAGAGGGGACAGGTACGTCTGGTTCTTGGAGTGGTTGGACAGATCGCTGGACAGTGATTCCTTAAAAAGGTTCCAGTCGGTTTTCTTCAGGTAGTAGCCATGGTTTGAGGGAGGGAAGGAGCGCGCTGTAGTTCCTATGGTTAGCTTAATGGGAAGGTGATCGCTTCCCATGCTATCTGGTAGAGTGGTCCAGTTAGCGAGGGGGCAAATGGATGAGGAGATAAGGGTTAGGTCAATGCAAGAGAGTGAGTGAGAAGATTTGTTAATGTGTGTGTGGGAGCCGTTGTTGAGGATTACCAGGTCGGAATTATCAGAGTCTAAAAGATGAACGAGGGGTTTTGCAGTAGAGCAGGAATGATTGGAGCCCTAGGCTTGATGGTGGCAGTTGAAGTCGCCGGCAATTATTACGTTATCCATGTTAGCTACAGAGTCCAGCAGACTGGTCCAATTGGAGTGGTTGAACGGATTATAGGGGGGACGGTAGAGATTAACTATGTGGAGTTCACCAAAGTCGGTGTAGACTTTAATTGCTAGGGTCTCTAAGGTGTTGGGGGAGTTATGGATCGTGTGTATGACGGTGAAGGGGAGGTTGTTTTGGATGGCAGTAGCTAGACCACCTCCTCGGTTGGTTAGGCGGTTATTTTGTATGGTGGAAAAGCCAGGGAAGTGGAGGTTTTTTGAGTGAGGGATTTTGGTTTCGGAAAGGAGAATAATATCGAATTGGTGAGAGATTTGTAATAGTAAGTCTTTTTTGTTTCTTATACCTTGACAATTCCAGTGTAGGATAGAAAGATTGCTGTTGTGTTTATTGGTCATGTTGGGAGGGGTTGGTGCTGGGGGGAGGAGAGGAGATTGGAGGAGGGAGTTGGAGTTGGGTGAGGTTGGTACTTAAGTTTGCTAAAACTGGCACCATCTGGGAGATTAGGTTAATCAGGGGGGGAAGGTTCTCGAGAGCCGCGGTTAGGCGGTCGATTTGATTCGCTGAGGGGATGTTGGCGAGTAAGGAGAGGTTGGTGGAAGGGTTGGGTGATGGTGATGTAGTGATTGGGGCTGGGGGAGGGGGGGGATGAAGTGGCGGAGCAGGATGACTTCGAGGGTGGGATGGTGGTTGCACTGTGGGAGTGAAGTAGGAGGGAGAGTTATTATAGAGAGATTGAGTGTGGCTGCGTGGGGAAGTAGCGTGGGTGTTAGCGTTTATTGAGGTGAGGGTATGGGTAGAGGGTATAGAGGGAGGGGTGGGGGAGGTAGTGTTGACCGTAGGCCGTTTGGGTGGGACGAGAGAAGGAAAGTTCTGATTGTTTAAGAGAGGGGCGGGAGGAGAGTAGGTATTTGAGTTTAGGATGCGGCTGGCCTCGATAAGAGGGAGATTGTCGTGCTGCGCTAAGGCTCTAATGTTTTCTTGTCGGATGTAGAGAGGGCATGTTTTGTCTAAGGTATTGTGATCAAGGGATTTGCAGTTGATGCAGTAGTTGTCCGAAAGGGGGGGAGAGGGGCAGGGGTTAGTCGATGGGTGATCGGAGGATCCGCATTTAATGCACCTTGCTTTGCTGCGGCATAGTTTAGTTGGATGACCGAGCCTGTAGCAATTGTGGCAGATGGAGATGGGCGGAGTGTAGGGTACGACCTTGAAGTGGGCGCCAAAGAGAGTGACGCTTTCTGGGAGGGTTTTCCCCTCAAAGTTTAGGAGGAGTGTAGAAGAAGGGGTATATTCGAAGCCTCCCTGGTTATCTCTGATCCTTCTGTTCAGCCGTCGTGCGCCGATGATTTTGAGAGGGGATTTAAACGAAGGAGCGTCTTTCTCATCAAAGGAAAGTGGGATGCCTTTGATGATGCCTTGCTTGGAGAAGGAGTGGGATGGTATGTAACTGATGTAGCCATAGGGGAGCAGGGCTTGGTTCGCGACTAAGTTGTTGGCACTGGATAGAGTGTTAAAGGTGGCCACAAGTTTATGGATCCCTGAGTTATCTACTCTTTCCAGGGCATTTTTTGAGAGTTGAGTAATTATTCTCCCTACTGTTAATTTGTTGATGATGAGATTGGATTTGTTCGGGTCAGCTTGGATGTATACGCGGAACGGGCCTTCATGGTTCGACGGGTATCTATTTTCAGTGGGAAGAATTGGATGGTTGTTGGGGGTGGGGTATGCGGTGCTTTTCTTGAGAAGAGGCTCACTACCGGAGGGAGAGGAACACGTGTTCGCGGGCGAGAGGTGAAGTATGCGGGTTAGAGTTGTTTACCTGGAGTGGTCTTTTCCTGACCCGACCCTCGCTGGGATTGCCGTTATGGTAGTTGGAGTTAGTATCGGAGGTAGGCGAGGAGTTCGATTTTATACCTGCGGGAGGTATATTTTCCTTGACTGGTACGCAAAGATCGTGGAGGCTACTTTGGACGATATGTTCGTCCAGCGTAAACTCCATCGTCTCGTCGGAGTCAGATAATGACGTAGGGGAGTTTTGCTTATTAGGGGTTGTAGTTGGATTAGAGAAAGGCAAGTTGGAGGAGCATTGGGTGAACGGGGGTTTGATGCGGTTATTAGGGTGACGAGAGAGAGGAGGGGATTGATTTGAGCGATTTTTGCCCGCCATTTCGACCAGCCTGGAACTGGTCAGCAGGCGGCTGCTTACCCCTCAGGATCGTGTGGGAGGTCCACTACGATGATTGATGAATGATGTTGTTCGATGATGTTTAATGTGTTAATGTGGTGTTGGACGGATGACCCGAAAGTTGAGGATGGCAGAGAGATTGATTCAAATCCAACGGGGAGAAACCGCCAGGGGGCCGCCAGGGCCGTATCACTAAACTAGGAGCCAGAGAGAGAGCACAAGGGTACGTGTTGACTCGAGCGCGGACAAGACGAGACTGACCTCCCGCTTTTAAGTATCGGGAAATTAGATATTTCAAACGTTTCGCTCGTATGCGCGCCATCTTCCAAAGCCACCTTTAACTAAAACACTGCCGAAGTCAAGTTTCAGGAAAATTCAGGTCGCTGCACCTGCTCGACTAGCCATTGGACATACGGTATAGGGAAGCTGCACGAACCGGCGAACAGTGCCCCCTAGTAATCGCTGCTGGAATATAGTTGGTATAAACAAAACGTGTCAGTAAATTTTTTAAAGTCAGTGTTTTCTTCGTGTAATGTAATTTTTTAAGTATTTTGTGCATTTGTTTCCAAAAATGGACAAAGTTATTTGCTGTGGATTTGAACAAATTTATTTCAATAATAACAGACCATCAGAAGTGCTAAAAGGAGAGAAATTATGTGAAGCAAAACGTGTGATAAATGTTCCGGAAATAGAACACTATGGACTATTTTTTATAACTAGACATGTTATAAGACAAATGTCTATCAATTTACCCCCTTTATAAAGTTATTTCCATCTAAGGAACTTTCAAACACAAAATATTCTTTATTTGTTTCGCAAGAGTCAAAACAACACTGTGTTTCAACACTACTTTTTGTATTGACGGGATGGATTATTCTTTCAACCTCTTCATCTTCATTGTCAGCTTGTATCACCTGCGTAATTTTAGGGCTGAAAACAGTTTCAGAAGTGCGGTCGATCCTTTTCATATATCTTTCAAAACGAGAAATAACCTACGTCTCCGCTTCTGTTGAAAATTGGGACCGTGTCGCAGAGAATATAGGTAGTTAGAGAATATACGCAGGATGAGACTGCATGGTACTTCGTTGGCCTCCGACAAAATGTGCACTACATTTGAAATATTGCAATGATAATAATTTTGTTC
Source organism: Xiphydria camelus (assembly GCA_963678675.1). NCBI lineage: Eukaryota > Metazoa > Arthropoda > Insecta > Hymenoptera > Xiphydriidae > Xiphydria > Xiphydria camelus. The sequence goes on from OY783198.1 coordinate 18,222,606, forward strand.
TCCACGACTACTAACCTAAACTTACTTTTTTCGGTTAACAGCTTTTATCCACTGCTGTCGCCTTCCCATTTCGTAGGATTTACCCGGGAATGAGTAAAACTTAATATTACCGTTTTCGCAGGAATTTTCAACATTTCTGCAATTAGTAACACAACAGTTTCGCTCCGATTTAGGCATGATTCATTTTAAAATCACTATTAATAGTGATTAAACTCTGATATAACCTAATACTGTCACGAATTGTTTATACCAAGAATATGCAGAGAATTTCCACCGATGGCGCCACTAATCAAGATGCAGCTTCCCTATACGATGCACTTTTGTTTTAGCGAAAAGAGGGGGTCAGAGGTCGCCAGTTTAAACGAAGCTCGGAGCCGTGCGAGATAAAATATTTTTTTCTTACGCATTTTATATAGATTTATAAAAGCTCTCGTCACAGTGTACCTGTAATAACGGATTCTTCGGTGCCTCGCGCAATTGTAACACGCACTGTTCTACGCACGCAAACGATTTCTTTCGTGAAATATAACCCCTTCAAGCAGAACATTCAGCCATGGACGACTTCTATGGATTTTACAACGCCAGTTCATCGTTCGAAGTCAATATAAAGAATTATTTTACTGATTACGCGAAACTAGTCGAAGTCACTGAATTAAAAAAGTGCAAACCCTGGGAAGATAACAAAAGTTCTGTGAATTTTAAAGATAAAAGTTCTGTGAATTTTATGAGTGACTTTGTTAACAATGAAGATTTTGCCCTGTTGTCCGATTACTGCAGGTATTGCATTTCAATTAACTCTTCTTTGCTTTAACACTAAGAGAACATCCAACAATTGTACAATTTGCTATTTGTACTTCAATAACGAAATGTTGCAGCGTCGACCACTTGACAGTCCCGGGGGAACTTCCAAAGTTTAAGAATCGAGCAGCCATGAAATGTAAGGACATGTATAAAAATGACAAAGATCCCGAGGAAAGCTGTGATTTGCAAACTCTAAAAGATTTTGAAGACCATGTGAAGGGGAAGCGAGGTGTTCCTTGTTCCTTAAAATATGGACGGGAGACGATCATTGTTAGTCTTTCCTCTTAGTTATTCTTTCAACTCTACTCAAGACTAAAAAGTTATACCTGCAAAAAATATTTGTGATTTCAGCATTACGACAATGCAGAATTGGAAGGTCCTTTTGCAGTTCCAAAACAAGACATACTAGTAAGCGTACGCGTGTACAATCCCTTTACGCAACGAGACATTCGAAACAATACAGTCAAAAGATTACAAAAAATGTCTGTGGATTGTGTGGTAGAAATACTTGGATCTCAGACTTTAGACAAATTAAGAGACAAGATAACGTGTATATCAGATATGTCCATCCCTACCGAAGTTAGCAATAATCCGCAAAAACCCACCAGGCCAATGGCAAAGGTAATAACACTTTGGTACGATCTTTCATATAGATTAGAAATGTTTTGGTAAGAATCGCATATTTTTAGCCAATGTTTTTTCTAGGACGTGTACAAGTCTGGTTTCTTTTACATTGAAGGGACCTTTTATAACGATTATCGGGATCCCAGGAATATAGATTACAGTGAAGTGATAAGAAACTGGGCAGAGCCGAGACAATTGGGTCCTTTCAAAACGGCCTCCATGGAGGACGTTCGAGTAGATTCCCTTGTCGTCAGGTTTGGCTATCCGTGGGTCTATCAACATCAGGGTAGCTGCGAGCACTTATTGGTATTCAGCGACGCGAGGTAATTTAAAATGCGTGCATTTTATGTAAGTGCTTTGTAAAAAAATTAATTCTAATATCACGTGTACTTTACAGGTTTGTAAATTGCCACGATGACTTAGCGATATCTTGTTATCCGAGATTACAAAGGATAAGACCTAAACCAACCGTAAGTTGCATGATGTGCGCATTGTACGCTGCGTGTTGGATCATAACCGAGAGCGACAGATTACCGCACAATCCCTGTTACTTTTGCAATTTGTGTTTCAAATCCTATAATTATATAGATGGTAAAAAAATTGGTAATTTCAAAGCTTACGCTTATCCAGACGATCTGAATCTCACGGACGACAATACGTAACGCGTCGTATACTTTGACGCACGCGAAACAGAAGCGGCTTACTGTAAGCTTTTCATATCTCGTATTGTAGATTCGAAGTATTTTGTTGCGAGATGACGAGACAAACACATCGAGTGACAATCATTTTATTGTAGATTTCATATCTTTCAGTTTCTTCAAGTTATCCCTAGCACTTTGTAAATTTGGTTCAATTTTCAACGCTCTTCTGTACATGCGTTCAGCTTCGTCGCGCTTGTGCCACCGATGATATAAAACTCCTGAAACAGCCAAGTGCATTTCGTCGCGACGCGTCCATTTTGATTTCGCTCAAAAATGTCGAGTATTTATTCAGCAATAAGTACCTAAGTTTGCGTAAAAAGTTGGATTACTAGAGTCCTTCGTTATTGCAGTCTTAAATTGATATTCGGCTTCCTCAAATTCCCCCGCTTTACCTAATATATTTGCGATGTTAAAGTAAACGGAAGCCTCATCGGGAATTACTTTCAAAGCTTTCGCGGCTGTCGACAATGCCTCTTCGGATCTTCCTAAATTGTAGACAGGCGGTTAAGTGATTTCTCCTTCAAACGTATCGATATCAGCGACTATGATTTCAAAACTTGCAATACGAACCTAGATTATCAAGTAATAAGATAGTGTTAGTCCAAGCTCGGCGGTGGGTTGGCTCTTGCCTTATGGTATTTCCCCAAGACTTCAGAGCATTTTCGTAATATTTCCACTCTAAGTACTGTATTCAAATAAATTATTATCAGCATTAAACAATCCAAACTTCGTAATGCAATGTCACTTTAAGATAGCGACTTACCAGTACACCTAAATTATAGTGGCAATCGGGGTACTTAGGTCTGTGGGATAAAGCAGTGATATAACTTTTTTCCGACTCCGCGTATTTCTTTAGTGCCGATAACACGATGCCTAAATTCATCCATGCTGTGGCAAAATCGTTCCTAAAATAATTTAATCGTTAATACCATTTCTCAACTCAATTATAAATCGTCTACCCGGAAACCTATGCACGACTGTTGCAGCGTAAAATACATATGAAGAAAAATCCGAACTTACTGCAATTCTACAGCTTGTTTAAGCAGTTCTTCCGCTTCCGCATATTTTCTTTGATCTTTGAGTAAATTTCCAAGATTATTCATAGCTTGGGCATACTCGGGATTTAGCCTGCATCAAATTAACGAATAACTGGGCACATCAAAGTGCTTCACAGGAAATAGCAAAAGAATTTATAGTAATATATATACCGAAGAGCTTCTCTGTACTCCAGTTCGGCGTAAGTGGAATTTCCAAGATCTGCCGCAGTTTTGGCAATGTTATAATGAACCTTGGCGTTGAGCGGGCACACTTTTAACGCCGATCGAAACAGTGTCATTTCGGTTCTCCATTCATCGCTTCTTTTCCACGAACGAGCGCAGAAAGTTACAGTTAACAGGACGTATAATGACAATAGGGTTTTGGGTAATGGAACGCGATTGACTAGTCGTCGCAGTCCAATTGTGAGCAATAAACAATATCCGGCAGAGGGAATGTATAGGGTTCTCTCCGCGAGCACAAAGCCGACATTAAAGAATACGTTACTCGCTGGGAGGAATGGGACAATGAGAAGGGTCAGTGCCATGACCGTGTGTCTGAAAGAAGTTATTGGAATCATAGCAAGAGAAATTCCATGATGGGGACGACTTTAAGCTATATTATTCGGTGAAGAGAACGCACCTTACGTGTAGACTTCTCCCGGCACTAAAGATATACACGGCAAACGTAGCGAGGGTCAACCATAAGATGATAATAGCGAAAATTCGGAAATCGTATCCCAAGATCAATGGTACACAACCCATTGACCAATCGAAGCATAGCCATTCGGGGCATATTAACAACCACGCGTTTAAACAGTAAATATAATTATAATTGAGGACCTAAAATTAAAGGGTTTCGTCGGTAACATATCGTCGACTGTTTGGCAGTCTTTAAATACGTGTGGAACTCACGCGGAAAATTACGTTATCCATAAAAGAAGCTGGATTATCGACCACTCGAAAAGTCGGTGGTGAGAATCCCATAATGCTGAATCTCAACAGTAACAGTATCATTGCAGTTGTACACATTGTAGCAAGACGAAGAAAACAATCTAACTTTGAAGATAAAAATTGCATTGCGGCTTTGTAGGAGTACTTTAACTTGAACAAGTCGCGAGAGATCAAGTCGATAGGATATACTTTGTTCACTACTACTATTTCGTAAATACAGCAAATACCCTGAAATGTTTCCATAGTTAATAAGACATCCTTGGCAAGATCGTAACATGAGATAAAATGCAAAGTTTCTTACAGCTGCTGTGATACCGGTCTCTTTGCAAAACATCGCTATAGTTATGCACGCGACGCAGGCAATCATATTGCTACATCGAAAAAATATTCCTACCGAAAGAATGCTGCGGTTGTAAAATAATATCGACATCCATGCAAATAGAGTGCATAGTAAGTCTGCCCTGCCAACGATACCTGCAACCTGTCCACACAGTAAATTAACTACATGAATTGGGTTGGGACTCGTTTAAAACTCATTTCTAGCGTTTACCAACCGATTCCGTGTGAATAGGATGAATGGTGAATAATATCGTAGCATAAAACGCCACATCCCCGACATCTGATCCCAACAAAACGTTGAATACGAACAGCGTTAATACGCTGACTACAGTATGCAATATTATATTAACGATATGAAAGTCATGAGGCTCTAAATATCCTCTCAACCAATAATGGATTCTGCAAAACGTAAGTACATTTAATTTGTAGACATTAATAAAAGATTCTCACAGCTCGAAGCATCCAGGCTCCTACCTAAATGATAAAATTGTGAGCGGTCTGTAAGACTTGTGACTGTGCTTGTGAGAAAGTTTCGTTCCCCAAAAGTCATTTTTAAATAGGTTTAGCGTAAAAATGTCTTTGACATCCTCGTTATTTACGATCGCCTCTGTATCATCGAACGCAAATTTACCGTCGTACGAACGTAGGAAGCATTGGGACGCGACAATGATTATTACTATCGCAAGTGGCAGAGGGACGACTGAAATTTGGTAATGAGTATTTATAGCGGTCACATGTGCGTATTTTTATGACAAATGAAATTAAGAACCACCGATTTAAAACATACAAGCGAGTTCTCTCTTACCTGGCAATTCCGATTTGTCGTTCGACTTCATTCTAAGGAAAATTAAAGGAAATTTTCATTTGCGCGATTAGTTTTTGTAATACCATTTAGGTTTCGTGGAAACCTATGCTAAAACATTTTTAAATACACCGAAAAGTAGCCGGCGTTTTAAAGTCTGAAAAAAACAGTGCGGTTTGACAGCTGTCATATACAAAAACAATAGACACCCATGATATTTGAGTACATATGTATATACACCAGAGGGCGCCACGGTTGCATGGAGTTGTTTGCGCGGCGGGATAATTACGTTTGCTCGTATTCCTTTTACCCCGAAGAAAATGAAATGAATACAGTCGGATACATGCTTGAATCTAATTTTCAAGCTTTATTACCTCGTATTTTGATTTTAGAAATTATAGAAATATTCTTCAAACGAAAAGAAGATTGTAAATATAAAATCTCGATACGATTATGTATTGGAAATGGAAACAAATAAAGATTAATTAGAATAGTTTAAGAGAAGTTAGGATATGGAAACGATATAAACGTTCCATCGGGAACATCGCGCATGCAACGGAACTAGTAGCGATGCAATCGTAAGATCGATGGCACGATTTTATCTTATTCGAATGCTTTTACGTTGCGGTCTGTTATGCGTGTATAAAAATGCATTATCATTTACCTCCACATGTATAATTGGTGCATTTTAACTGTCACGTTTTAATCAATCGTAATCATTTTGATATGCAAACAAAGAAAGAGACACGACACATTCGTAAAAAGTAATTTTTACTTGTGACGTATGGTAAGATTATCCGTTCTCTCGAAAAAATTAACTCTCATTATCTTTTTATTAATTTAAACATAAAATAGGATCAGGTCATCTTCGTTCTTTAAAACCTATCCATTGTATCTTGCTTTAGAGCTACCGGAGATTACTATTCGAGTAAAATGTTTATTTGGTGCAAATAAATCGTCGTTATCCGGTCTTTCTTCGGGCCAAATATTATAGTTTCAAAAATTTCGCTCGAAATATGCGACGCGTTTCAATTACAGCCGATTTCTCAAACGATCTTCGTAGAGCAATAATTCCACCACAAAGCTCAACGACGCCAGAACAATCCCACTCAAGTAAAGCACGAATACTGACGTCAGCACGGACATCGTCACAGCTTTCGACGACGGCTGGACGTCGGCCCGCCTATTTACAAATTGCTCCATCGTGTTCCAGTAATCGAGGAGGCCCAGCTCGCGCAGTCGACCGATCGCAGCGTTCAGATGCAGCAGGATCTCGTGGCCCTTCGCGACGAGGAACTGCACTCCGTGAGACAGGAGGCATTCGGAGAAAATATAAAAATCCGATTCCCTCCCTTCTCTCGATAACTCCAACTTGATCTTATGCACGATCGAGCGGTAGTGAAGGAGGGCGAAATTACGATCCTCGATGACGCGTCGAATGCCTTCTCGCGCGTCTTTGATGTCTTCGAAGTGATCGACCAGGCTCTCGATATATCTGCTGCTGTAATTCTGACCCTGCAGGAATTTACGAAAAATCGGGTGTCCGCCGACGCTCATGTTCAATCGCACGATGTCCTCCTCCTTCTGGATCGTCTGATGGCCGTGCTTCAACGTCAGATAACGAGCCTGAGAGGTTTTGTAGGCGACCGTTATCACTATCGCGTAAATGAGGTAAAACTGGAAGTGTATTTTCTCGGAAAGGGAGTTCGAGTGTGGAGTGGCCGATTGCTCCAGGACCGGTGCCAGGGTCTTCATGAACGCCGCGAGGAGGGCTTCCGGTGCCGTGATGGAGGCTGAAACGAAGAATAACAAGGTTAATCGGCCGTCTTCCCTTGCGAAAAAAAATATTGAGAAAACTATTGAAGTTCTTCAACAGTATTATATGATGTCCACTATTGGAAATACCAGTGGGAATATAGTTATTATTATATATTTCATTATGAGCTTTAAAATTTAGATGTTCTTTACGATATAAATAACATTTTATACATTTAGTAGCTATTGTGAAATATTGAGCTGTTAATAGTTACTATTGAAAACTATAGCCACTCAATTTTTTTTTTTTTTTTTTCGTTGGAATTCTCGACCAGTTTTTCCAATTCGCACTCACCCGGGATGCCAGTAATTAAAACGTATTTGAAGAGGGTGGAAAGCCCGAGCACCAGGCCGACCAAGGCCCATATCAAGGGACTGAATTCCGCCAACAACAGGTTGTCATCGTTCTCGAACAGCGCCGGTACGATCCACGTCAGGCAGTCGGTTTCGTATCTATCGCTGAAATCCACCAACTTCTCTCTTTCTTCGGTTGAATAGAGCTTGCCGATGCCGAGCAATGATTTCCCCCCTAAGAGCCTTCCGATTATTCCTGTGTACGAGCCGTTGGGTAGGGAATAGAACACCTGATCCTGCGGCGGTCCGATGACTGGCGTGAAGTTGAGATATTCGGCTATAGTCAGGAGCAGCTGACTGCCTACGTGAATCTTGCTACCTGGAGAACGAACACTCGATTCTCTTGGGTGTACTGATCGGAGAAAGGAAATCGAACGTAACTTGTGCGACCCTGTGATAAAAAGCTCATGGATCCATAAGAAATCCTTTAGAAATCCCATATAATTCCTTACGGAAATATGATAATATAAGGCTAAACTTACTCGCCGGGAAAGAAACTTCAATTATTATTATCTATGAGCTTTTGGCTCATACTTGTATCCTACTTTTTTGAAGATTACAATTTGTCTACAATAAAGTCTCACATCGATGTGGGCCAAAAGTTCATAAATAATGAGATAATAGTGATTGAAATTCCTTTCCTGGCGAGTAAGTTTAGTCTCACGTGGTGATGTGTATTTGAAACAGTAATTCCAGATATCCACTCATTAAAAATTGTAAAGACTAAATCGAAATTTATCGAATTTTGTGCGCATATGTTGAAATAAATAAAATTCCATAAACATGAATGTCGTTCTATTGGTAATCACACCCAACTGGTAATTAATTACCACAATAGATCTACCAATTTGTTCTATTACTAATAAAACGGCCTTCATCTTTATGGGATTTTACTTGCTCTTATACATGCGCATAGAATCCCATGTATTCCGATCTATCCCCTCGCAAATTTTAATGGGCGGATAATATCTGGAACTGCTGTTTCAAATACATACATATGTATGTGCCCATAATTATGAAAGTGGTCTAAGTCAAAATTAAAAAAAAATTAGTATTAGTTATTTCACACCACATTAGTTTAAACTAAATTAATAACTGATACTCATTTTTAAAAATTTTGACACACCACTTTCATAATTATGGGCACATATCATGTATCCATAAGGAATTATGTGGGATTTGAAAAAGGATTTTATAAAGATCTATTCCTTTTTTTTCAATAGGGGATCTTACCGATCGCGTTGATCGTCCCGTTTTCCTCGACGACGAGTCCGGGTGTGCCCAAGTCCCCCGCGAGGATTTCGACCTTCACTGGGCACTTCTTGTAATCGAGCACCCGCTCTACCCCGAAGATCGAGTACTTCAGTAACCAGGCTCCCTCCTCGTCCGGCTCGATATCGATCGTCTCGAGCAGGAGACTCGTGCAATTCCCGAAGCCGCTGTCTTTGGACAGTTTAAGCCCGTCGCTCCCCGCCTGTAGCACCGCGACGTTGTTTATTTTCTGCGAACGCGCTAATAAACTCAACTCGTTGACACGATCGACGGACAAGGGCTTCACCGACACCAACAGTACTCTGATCAGATAATTTTTGCGTATGTACTTGAAGATATCGTAAAAGTACTCGTTCGACGGATCGTCGACGAGCAGTAGGACGAAGCCTTCGGCGGGGTACTCGCGTCGCCAGACATGCTGCATACGGGGAGTTATGTCGATGTAAGTACCGATATAATGCGGTAAACTCTGGAAGAGCTCGAGATCCAGACCGAGGTAGTGCTCGTCGTTGCTGAGAATGACGATTTGCCTGCCGTAGAATTTAATCAGATAGTCGTGCGTGAATACGTAGATGAAGCGCTGCAGCTTCGACAGATTTTCATCTTCGAACGCGATGCTCTCCTTTAGCGTAGAAAGGGACGGTGCGGCGAGGCGGCACCATAAAAAAAGCGTTATCGTCATTGAGGGACGAAACATTTTTTTTTCCTTTTTTTTTTTCTTTTTTTTTTCGAAAACGGAACGAATTTTCGATGCGACGCGAAGAGGATCGACGGTAAATCGGTTTTGATTCGATTAATGCGACTGCAATGAGACGGTACCGCGTATGGAACTAATCATGTCGCGACTGCCTAGCGCAAATTAGAACAGGGATTGCATATCGATCACATCTACCATCGATTCCTATCCGGACTCGTGTATTACGTCTCGCGTGCTCGCATGCGGTATATATGCAGGGATTTTATGTCGGGGTTATTGATGCAACCATCTCTCATGGCAGGATAACCCACGTCGCTTCATCACAATCCGATGTACATATGCGTGTCGTGCCTCGATTTTCCTGAAACTTGGATTTCTATTATGTTCTCCCGGCGACACGGATACTGTCGCTGGTGACTTTTTAAAATGTTTTTAAACGTACTAACCAGTGCTCAATCAATCCTCATGCTTCCATTAACCAGGGCAAACGCCGGCGTAGTTAACGAGAGCATGAGAATTAATTATTAATTGGCCGATATGTTTAAAAACGACATTTTAAAAAATGACCAGTGCTATAATCCGTGATGCCAGCAGTGCACAGGTATTGATGATGCATCGTTATATAGACTTGGATTCGCACGGTTACCACTGCAATTCTCACCTGCGCCAATTTTCGAAGCCCAAGCGTTCCCCTTCTCACCTGTAACTCTTATGACGGACGTATTTCGTTAGGATCTCGGCGGGTGTGTCATTTTTGCCATTCGATTTATTATAACTTGTAAAAGTGATCTTACTTCTCTACTCATGCACAGGTTTTCCATATATTATACGTATAAATAAAAAGATAAGAGGACGAAGTAATCTATCGTTAAATATAGAACGCGAATAACGCACTGGTGTTCGCACCTCGCAATGCGGGAAGTTTCTGTTTCGTAGTGACGATTATCGGTATGCGAGCGCGTCGTTAGATGCCTCTCGTAGAGCGAGCACTCGTCGATGTCCGTTCGAGACACCCGAGATACGACGAATCGAAGAGACGAACCTTGTCGAAAATCGCGGCGCTCTGTAAAAACGGAGATACGAGAGACGCGGCGACGATTTATATACTCAAACAGTGAATAAATCTATCATATACAATGATGAATAAATATAACAAGTGAACATACAGCGAAATGCAGTACAGCTAGTCGTCGCCTCGCACCTTACGTCCTTCGGGACTGCTCGATAAGAAACGCCGTGCGGAGTCTCCGGGCGTGTGTATAAACGGTAAAAAACCATAACGAGATATATATATATATATATTACGTATAGTTACATCTTTGGACAGTCAACAAAAGTGATCCTCCCGCGTTTCTCCTGGGCCCTATACACGTGCGAGCGTAGCAACTCTCGCATAGCGCGAATCTATCGTAGAAACCTCGCGTAGACTAAGAGGAGAGTTTATTTGTAGCTAATAAATGCATAATTGATTATGGCGAAAGAGGCATATTTCGTTGGGCCAAGTAAATTTATGTTAACTATTAGAATGTCCCTTTCATTCAAAGAGAAATAAATAGAATAACAGCTAACGAATATTTGCTTGGCCGAAAGAAATACTTCTTTCGCCGTAATCAAATATACGTATATTAATGATAAATAAACCGTTTTCTCAGCGAAGATGCACTGAGGCAGTCCTGCATTCGTGTACGGAGAAAAGAGATTTAGCACTTTTTTTACTTACGTGACTGTGACAATGACATATTCCTCCAAACAATAGTTCCCCTTAGACATCGATTAATTTGTACCATACTAGCTACTATAATTATTATTCTAGCATGCTCTATCGCATCTGTCATCAGTACAACACAAATTAACAAACGTCTATGAGAAATTGCTACGCGAAATAGTGCCGGTGATAAAAATTCGACATGTCTTCGATTTCTAAGGGATGAAACTCTACACTAAAACACACGCTAAATCTATTTTCTTCGTAACCGTGGAACACCCACGAGAAGTTATCGCCGACGCACGCCACGCGACGAGCCGATTATCGCGAGAAGGCTGCAAGGTGTTACGCGGCAAGGATACGTTCCGATTACTACGAGGATCGTCGGCAATCGGAACGCGTCCCGCGAGGACTAGCTCTCGTGTCGCGGCGTTAATTATACTATAGCACTCATTGGACTAGAACATCATGTACACGAATCGCCGTAAAAATGATCTTAGAAACAAGAACGAAGTATATGTACAATCCTGCAGTCTTGACAGATCAAAACTCTATACGATCAGCTTACACATAAATTAAAGCGCTCTATGGCGAAGATTTCGTTCGTCGAGCGTCGTAGGTACCAAAATTGCACGGTGATCGACGACGCCCGCCGCGATGCGTCCTTTTCACGTCCCTCTCTCCCGTTGCAGAACACAGGAGCGCGATCTCACCAGATAAATTTAATTCCCGTTCGTCGTTTTCTCAGACCTACGTGAAAATACAAGTAAAATATGGCATGATCTTTATTAATAAAACTTCGTATGTACCGCGCGCGTACATCGATAATTTCACGGACGTCGATTCCTTCGGTGTATCGGTGTAAGTAATCTCTCGTCTCTCCGCACTTGCGAGATCAGCGCGAGGTCCTCGCGTGTAGCCGATTCGAGAGAGAGAGAGTGTCGGGAGTGTGCCTCCTTCGGTCGCTGCTCGCGCGTCCTTGCCGCGCGAAGTCTTTGGTTTCGTCCGGTAATTACCATTTGATGCGTACATTTTTTTTTATCAATGTACGATAGTTAACTTTTTTTTTTCAGATTCCGACGAGACGAATGATTATTCTCCCCTGGGTAGCCGCGAAGCGCGACGTCGAAACACCATTCACGCGGACACTGATTAAAAACGATCGAATTTGGTACGGAACATCGAAACGAATCGGTTGGGTCCATTTTTAAAATTACGAGTGCTCGGCGCGATCCGTCGATATCGCGCGAGCGACTTAAGATTCTTTCTCTTCCTTTCTCTCTCGCAAATACACGCACATGTTCGATCAGTCATCCCTTATCCATGACAATTTCACGAGATCTAGATCGATTTTCAATAGCCAGATCGTTACAAAAGGACACCGTTTATAAATAATCAACCTCCTCTATGTATCGGTATATAAATACTTCTTAATCGTTACAATGGCTCGTTATTTCTGTATAACATTCGTGCATATGATTTGTCTATATATATTATGCATATATATAACATGGCATTCGCGATTGCAGATACAGTGAGACCTTCCCTAGAAGATCGATGAGGTTCCTTGACTTTTACTTCCCTACGAAGTCGCTCTTAGAGTGTACATTACAAAAAAAAACCAATATTAATAATTTAATCTCTATTTACAACCTGAAGTATACGACGCGGGTAACACGCCGAAAAACAATACATTTATGTCGGGACGTGTCTCCCTCTTTAACAATTCCATGCGTAACTCGACGTAATGGTCATTTTTTTTGTCGCCTTCGAGTCTATTCATGAGCGTTTTCTCATTGGAAGAGAAAGCGTACACCGAAGAGTATCGAAAATCACTTTATCGTGAATCCTAAATTCTAAATAACCGCATCCTTCAATTCGGTGCTTCATATATCGAGAATAGTGAAAATATTCTAATATCAATCAAAATCATTTTCGGTATCTTCCAGTGTCGCGTTTCTTTGACCCAATCGAGAACGCTGTAACTCTGCGCGCACGTTACACACAGAGACAAACGTCAATGCATCGCCCTTCCCACGACAAGATCCGGCCTCCTCCTTCCGAACTTCCGTTCCCCTCGGGCCGGTTGAACCGCGACTTCTCGCGACCCGCTCAATTGTCGCTGTCCGCGTAGTCGTCGCTGTCACAGCTGTCGTAATTCTGACTCTTCAGCTGCTGTTGAATCACCGAGGACACCTCGTCCGAGAGGCCCAGAGGGATGACGTCGTCCATCGGCGCTTGGTCCACCGATTCTCCGACCATGACGTCCAAGTTGGGCGAGTAGGCGTCTTCCGCGGCGGATTCGTACAGCCTGCGGAGGCGAGAGCGATCGTTCAGTGGATCGGCGAGACGTGAACGCCTTAGAAACTCATCGAAGCCGCGTTTGGAGCTATTTTCGAAACGGCGCTAATTGGCGAATACACGAATCAATGAATTCCCCGCGAAAAAAAGATCCGCAGCGCGCGGAATTCATTGGCGGATCTCCGTCGGTTGCGCTGTGCGTCTGACTGTGGCGAATCTGGTTAGCGAAGTCAATTTCTACTGCGTCTCATAGATCGTCAGATAGTGACAGATTCTGGTGCCCCATTTTCGCATACAAGCCTCGAAGAGGGTTGAAAAGTACTTCGATTTTGAGTAGAATGAAGGGAAATTTACGAATGGTCCCTGGGGATAACATATGGAAAATTCGATTTTTCTTAACAAAAAAATAAAAGGTACCTCATGCCAATTTTTTCACGCAAGCCTTGTTCACAAAATGATTAATTAATAAAACCTGGCCTCGGAAATCAAAGGCTTGTGTGGGAAAATCGGTCAAAATCTCGAGTTGTAAGGACAAGATTACGCCCTTATTTCAACCCTTTAGCCACCTGCAACACTCAAGCCTTTGGTTTTCCGAAGCCAGGTTTTATTAATTAATCATTTAGTGAACAAGGCTTGCGCGTGAAAAAATGGGCAAGAGACACCTTTTATTTTTTTGTTAAGAAAAATCTAATTTTCCATATGTTATCCCCAGGGACCATTCGTAAATTTCCCTTCATTTTACTCAAAATCGAAGTACTTTTCAACCCTCTCCGAGGCTTGTATGCGAAAATGGGGCACCAGAATCTGTCACTATCTGACGGCCTATCATGAGAAGCGCCAGCGGTGCATCGCCGCATTGGCAGACCAGGCGGCTTTTGCCGATGGACGAAGGATCTGTCCATCGAAAAAATTGACCGCAGTGGGGTCGCCGTTTAACGCTGGGATGTGTGAGAAAGAAACTATTCGCGGGGCATGCGAGTGTCGATGCGATTAGTTAACAGACAAAACGAAGCGAAGAAATCGTGAGATCTATGGTCTCGTAATTTCGTGGTATTAGAAATAAAAATAATTCTAGTCAACGAGCGCAAATGAGTCTGCACTCTCTACCCCCGGTAAATGACTACCGCGGGAACTGGGAAGGTGGCGAAAGGACGAGAAGGAACGTGGGATGGGATGGAATAAACTCGAGGAAACAAAGTGACTTATCCCCATTGAAAAAATATCATAGATCCTCATATGGATTCTGATAGAAAACTTGTAAAAATCCAATAAAATCCCCATGGGAATTTGATCTGCTTCAGACACAGCAATTCCGGATTCCCACTAATACAAATCTGAGAGCGATAAATGAGAATGAATTGTATTCTACGTGTATTTGTAAAAACGAATAAAATCTTATAAGGTTCTATTAGTAATCTCAAATAGAACAGCGTGCACGTGACTTTATTATCTTTATGGGATTCAACTTGTTTTTACGGATACATATAAAATTCGGTAGATTTCTATTTATCGTCTCAGATACGCAAGAATCCGGTGGATTCCTATTCGTCCTCAAAGTTTCATAGTGAGTTGCCATGTGTGTCAAAAGCATATTAAATTCCCACAGAAATTGTCCGTGGGAATCTGTGGAATCTTTTCCATAGGGATAACAGGTGCCATTAATGTACACGCATACACGGATATCACATGCGCGTCGAACGAGTCAGGCATGCACGTATGATTTACTTACTGAGCTGCAGATGATGGTTACATTTCATCATCACACAGCCTGCAACAAACGCATATCGCACCATCGTCATTAAAACCACTCCGAAAGAAGTCCAGAAACAAGTAGCAACCGTTAAAAGACCCAAAAGAGAAAACTCTATCTATGATGCATGCCCCATTCCCCGCGAAGAGTCGGCGACTGTGACTTTTTACTTCACAGGATTTCCGAGAGGAGGATAGATGTGAGCGTGTAAGATACGTGCATTGTCGTTCGCGAGAGAGATGAAATGGAACAAGTTTTTCGAGTACTTGTTCTTCCGCAGCTCGAATATACTGCTTTGAGGATAAAACTCGCGATGCGACAATTCGGTTTTCTCACTAATTTGTTTATTGTTCATTTTAAAATTTGGACAAGATTATTTACTCAGTATTTTTTCATTTTTCATTTTCGGCCTTATTTAAGCTGGAAGACGATATTTAGAAATGCAGCTACGTCATTGTGTCGAAAGATTATCTCTTTCGTACGCGTTGTTTGGCATAAGTTCGTTTCTCTTGCGCTTCGATGACATCACAAAGTTGTAGAGAGAAACGCACTTGTAACTTTGCTAATAATGACTTTTTCGCGTGCTTTTTTTGTGTGATATATTAGAAATGTATATAGATTACAAATCGAATTAAAAAATATCAATACTTTTTTTATGAGAAGACCGAATTACGTTGCAACTATCTGTCTGCACGTTACGTATTGACAGCATACGTAGCAAGATGTGTACGATAAATTGTTTATAATCGACAATCTTCAAGATACGTTAAGAACAGTCGTGCCACGTGTTACCACGAATTAATTGTATCAACGACATGCCGAGGAATGGCGAACACATTGATATTTAATTCGCCATTCTCTCTCTCTCTCTCTCTCTCTTTTGTTCTCATCTTTTACGTGAGAATGCAAAATAAAATATTGTTTTAGGATAACCCCGTTCCACGTACGGAGGAAATCGGAGCAATTTCTGTGCCGCGTCGAAGGGAGAGAGAACAAATCTTTTGGGGAGGCTCGCAAGACCGTCAAATCGAAAAGCGTGAAAGTATCGCGATGGGAGGGAAGAATGCGATTTCATGGCGTACTTACATCTGTTCGCTCTGCTCGTTACCACTCTCTTCGGCAACCAACAATTCGTACTCTTCGGCTGCGAATCGATCCCAATCCGACAGCTGTCATAAAGCAAATATGATTACGATGAGTGCGAGACGAATGAATGTTTATTCCCCAACGTGTCTTTTATATGGATATTTTTGAAAACTTTAAATCTCGAACCTGCCACGATTGATATGAAAATTGCGATCGTAGCGAGCATGAAGAGCTTTGTCCTGCCGTAAAAAACAACCCAAAAGCGAACGAAGCAAACCCTTCCTCGAATAACTCATTCATTTTGGCAATGATTGAATATTCGATCAGATGTACCTTTTTTCTCATCGAGAGTGATTCTCGTTTGAAATGAAATGGTTTTCGTTCGCCCCAATGAAGCGCAAACGTATTAAAAACTCTTATTAGCGCATCACTTCACTGACCTCGTGTCCATCGGCGTCATGGTCCCTCGCCGAGGCGAACGGATCTCTCTGCTCGTGGTCCAAATATTTCTCCAAGTTGAAGAAAGTGTCGAAGAAGATCGAGGTCATCTTGCACTTCTTCAGGTCGCTCAATGATATTTTTCCCGGCGTCGTAGGATGGATCATGTCCAACATCTGAAGAGGCGAAATAGAGCCTTCAGTGAACACTACGTTCCAAACGTCGATTGCTTCCTTGAAGTACTTGAGAATTCTAGCTGAGCTCGTGTCGATATTATTACCTGGCAGAGGCAGTCTTCGAAGGGCAAGGTTTCGATGCCTATTGCCTCCATGCGATGCAGCTGCTCCTCGTAAAAGTATTCGAGCTCGTACATCGACAGGTACCCATCACCGTCCAGGTCCATACACCTGTTTTTCATGAGAACAAAAAACGAAATAGTTGGGTACTTGCTTTCGTTTCAAATCGTTTTGTACGTTGGGCAATTGCGGTCGATTGCACGTCAAAAAACGAACGAGTACCTGAACCAGTATTCGATAGCAGTCGGATGATTCTTGTCCTCTTCGCTGAGGAGGAACCACACGAACTCGGTGTAGCTCATCTTGTTCTCCGGCTGAGGAGTACCATTCCCACTCTTGACACCTCCCCTCGTCACAGCTCCGCTGAAGATCCTCTCGATCATTCGCGTTGACAGTGCTATCGAAGAGACGCCAATTTCATAAATTCGAAAAAAAGCTTTGTATTCTTCTCCCATTGTTTGTATTCCCAGTCAAACGAAAGAGTAGGTATTCAATATGGAACAAATTAAATCGTAGCACTCTCTTGCAAAGTTTGTGACCAATTTCGGGACAAGGCCAATTTGGTGTTACGATACATATAATTTTAGTAAGAATTGCAGTAAAACGTGTGGAAATTGCAAGCGTTGCTGTAATGTTTACTAACATTGTCATTATAACAATAAATTGGTCTTGTCTCGGAATATACCACAAACTTTGTAAATGCCACGGTTTATTGTTTTCCGTGAATAAAACCAGCGTATAAAAATTTAATGTCAATTAAATGTAGTCACGTTATCTTTACAAATAGTACTCGTAAATTAAACATATAAACATGGAGAATAGGAGAAATAAATGATAAAGTTTTCACATATTACGTATACATTTTCCTAATGGGATCAGGAACAAAACCCTACAAAGTTCCCAATTGTCCAGTGTCCGCAACATCCCTTATTTTGCAAAAAAACCACCCCCGGATCGTACATTGTGCCGGTTTTTCTCAATTTCCTCGTAAACCGTTAAATTCTACACAGCAACTGTTCGATAAATATGTTAGCTAATCCTTACTGAATTCTCGCAAAATACGTTTAAAGTTAAGGGTAGTTTTTAGCAGGCCGTTAAAATATTTATCACCAGTTTTTACTACCAAGGCGCCGGCTACGATTTCTGTTCTGAAAGTTATATCGTGCAGCTGTAAAAAGGGTTGCGGTAAGCGATGTGCATGTCTTAGACTTGGATTACATTGTTCAACCATGTGCTCCAACTGCTATGGACAGGGTTGCTTCAATGCACTACCTGACGAGATATTAAATGAAGAGGACCCAACAAATGAATAAAAAAAGACATGTGTTAGTGGATTAGGTCTATTAGGGGGACACCACTTAAAAAAAACGCGCCGGGGGCTCTACCTCATGGGTGGTGTGGAAACGAGCTCAAATTGGAAAATGCATATTTATAATGCTCTCAAAAACCTTTCAAATTTTAAAATTTGACTTGGATAATACTTACGTAGCGATATTATAGCACTAGAACTATGAAAATCACTACAATATTAAAGCCACATTTTAAAAACTACACCTAACTTTGAACGTTATTTGCGGAGAATTCAGAGAGGATTAGCTAAAATGCTTATAGAACAGTTTTTGTGTAGAGTTTAATGGCGAACATTTTTGGTTCTATACATTTTGTACGTTTGAACAACAGTTTACGAGGAAATTGAGAAAAACCGGCACAATGTACCATCCGGGGGTGGTTGTTTGCAAAATAAGAGATGTTGCGGACATCGGTCACATGGGAACTTTTTGGGGATTTATTACTACTCCCATAAGGGATATAATTTACGTAGTATGAAAACTTTATAAATTATTTCTTCTAAAAAGTACTATTTCCGTACGTACTAAAAGCCACTCCCTCACCGTGATCATTGTGCCTCGTGAGATCCATCTTGTCGATGAAGAGATCGTGATCCCGGTCGAGCTCCCAGAACTTGCAGTAAATAACGTAGAAGTGTTCGTAGCTGAAGTAAGCGGTGACTTGATTGATGTCCTCCTCGTGTTCGAGTACGCCGATCACAGCCAGCAAGTTACTCCGTCGTAACTCCACCACCGAGATCTTTCCGCTCCAACTTCGGTTGACGCAGTAAAATATCCTAGCGATCACCTGCACCGAATAAGTTGATCGTAACATTTTTAATCTAGCAACTGCTAGCAATTCCTTCGACGCTCTATTTTTAAAGCCACTTCTAATCATCCGAAGATAACGAACCGTATGAACGTAGCGCGAGTGAAACTCCGTCGCCTCCTTAAGGAACGTCAGACCCGGATGTGTCTCCACCACATCCTGTACCAGTGGAATGAGATCCTCGGGAAGGATGTAACATCGCAGACCGCGAGTCGCGATCCTGACGAATTTGCTGGCCGGATCGTGGTACGAATTCGACAATCTGTTGCGTTGTTTATCGGTTAGAAGACGTGTCTCGTTCACACGAGATCAGACGATGGATCGATCAAAGAGCTACACCGCTTAGGCGTATTTTCCCGGATATCGATCCGATCGCCGATTCGCCTCTTTCGGCGGAATAATTTCGAAACTTACTCTTTCCAGAATTCGAGGAAGGCGTTCATCTCGACGTGTCCGTTTTGATCGCCGCCCGCCGCGAGGAAGAGGGGAACTTTCCAGTAGAGAGGCAAATCGCAGGCCTGTCGAAGAGTTTCTCGAGGTGAACGTTATTCCACCAGTCGCGCGATCCAATTCGTGCGCGCGCTTCGAGGAGCGAATCGCGCGATCCAGGTAGAACAAATTGGCGATATACAAAAGCTGACTGACTCAAGCTTACAAAAAGTATGCCCAATGTCCGTCCAGAGAAGCTGACTTTTTCTTACAGGTAGGGTAGACGGAGGCGAATCGGATATCACAAGACGAATCGGATATTAGATCTACGAGTACATTTCTTAAATCGTGGTGAAAATGAGCATTTCGATTGTTCGCATTTATTTTTTGTCAGGGAGGAAATAAGTAACACGAATGAATGAAATGCTCATTTTCACCACGATCTAAGAAATACAGATCTATTATCCAATTCGCGCCTCGGTCTACCCTAACACAAAGACGCCTTGCCGCAGCCCGGCAGAAAAAGCTAACTTTCGGTCGGGTATTAGGCACACTTTTCGTAAACCAATCGGTCAGCTTTTTGTATATCGCCATTTTTTCCTACCTGGTCCAGACAACGCAATCCAAAATATAGCCGTTGGATAACTCGAAATTTAAGTTATCAAAAAGTGAGACATCAGGCTGCCTACGGACGACTGGAAAGACGGCTTTCTGGCTTGTGTCGTCTGGGTGGAGCGCTGCGTACCTTCGTGATCGCGTGGAATTGCACGCGGGAAGCGCGATGACCGGGTAGCGCCTGAAAAGCTGCCGTGATTCGATTGACGGTGGTCTCCAGCTGCGTCGGTGGCGCGGGCTTTCCGCCGGGGAAGTAAAACCTGCGGAAGCGAGAGGGAAATTGATATCGCGCGCGTACTCTATAAAATGCCTTCATTACAGCGCGGACGAGCGGTAAACGACGATCCTCGAACGGATTAAGCAACGAAGCGAAACCCCTTCCCTCTCACCTCGGTATGTGAACATTTCTGTTGGCTTTCACGTGCCTCTGCAGCGTCGTGTGGGGCGGCAGGCTCTTCTGCTGCGTCTTTTCGCGCACGTACGTCTGCAACGCGAGGAGATACGGGAGATCAATTAGCGCGGAAAGCGTGGCTGATTAATTAACGGGGGCGCGCGGATAAAATCGCTGGAATATCGTTAGTCACGCGGTTCGGCCCATGTGTACGTAGACATTCGTATACGACAAGTCGATAATGTACGCATAGTCGGATATCGCGCCGATGTATGGGTCTATGGAAACGCCGCTGTCGATTTCTAACCGGAATCGAGTACATTGCGGCGCGATTGAAACGATACCGAATGTTACTTTCCCGTTATAGATCCACCGATGGATGGTACGAGTAGTCTGTTAAAAAAATCGTACTCCAACAGCCTTCCACACAGCGAGGTCTCGTCAAACGTGGTTTTCTTTTTTTATCACGCATAATCACGGTCTCGGCGGTAGGTAGCGCGGGTCAGAGGGCATGCCCCACGTGCGAGCGCCCCGAAGAGGTGTGACTAACGACTCAATAACGCGACGCTCGCGCGTCCCGCCTTATTTTTATTTACTTCCACCGACGTCCGACCGGCTCACATCGGCTTCAAGGACGTGGCATCCTGTTTCGCGATGCTGTAAGAAGGATTCGAAGAACGCAAAGAAACCTCGCGGAGGTGGCTACAATGTGCCGCCGCGCCTTCTCGTCCATTGCCTGAGGATTACATCACTCGCACTCCGCGGTGAGAGGACAATCCGTGCACGCGCGCGCGCGTATGTTACGTACGCGTATTTAAAATCGACGGGTACCCTACGCGCTTCCGATGATGTATGCGTTATGCTCGCGCTGGTCGAGAGCGGATTGTAAATGATGAAAGAGCAGAAATATTGCGCGCAGATATTTGTTCCCACATCACCGAGAAAACAGTTTAATAATAGTTAATAAATGTAATATCAAAAATGCGGTGAAATAAATATTTCATTAAGACGAGAAAATAAATGGTTACTATTAAAATGTTTATTTCATTCAAATAGTTGCCTTGAAGGATCAAATTGTGCCAAATAAATATCGTAATAGTTAACGAATTGGTCCAACAAAATGTTTATTTCATCATATTCAAACAAACGTTTATTAACTATAAATGACATTTTTTCTCGGTGTACGGCTTGACCGTCTTCAATCGTTATTCGTTCCTCGCCGATGTCGTTTCCTACACAGAGAAAAAGAATAATTAGATCTACTAAAAATTACTCGCGGGGTCGCACAAATAGGTAATTATTTATTCACATCAATTAAATATTTGTTTCGTATTAATTTAATATTCCTTCCTTACAATTGCATACTATTTTAGACGATTGCAAGGAAGAGCTATTTAATTGATGTATTTAAAAATGTCATTGATATAAATAAATAGGTAATTATTGGCTATTCCGCAAGTAATTTACAATAGATCCAACTAATTCTATTTCTTTGGGTACAGATCGGGGTTGGGAACCACATTGAGATTGTGCTCTTCTGATAATATATGTACATACTCGTGCTAATCGAGTGGATCTTAATTAATGAAGGAGCAGAAACGTTAATATTTTTTTTTCCTGATCGCGTCTCTATATCGAGATGGGATCAATGAACTTCGATGGCTTTTTTATCCCGCCTGGTCCATCCGGATTCGATGCCGCTCGGGATTTGAGGTCACGAGAAACAGTTTATTAACAGTTATAATAATAAATGCAATCTTAAAAACAGCAAAATAAATATTTCATTAGGATAAGAAAATATACTTATGTTAATTATTAAAATGTTTATTTCATTCAAATGGTGGCCTCAAAGGATCTCATTGTGCCAAATAAATATCGTAATAGTTAACGAATATTTATTCGGTTCAATACATTTTTATTCCGCCATATTCCACCAAACACTTATTAACTACAAATTAATTATTTTCTCGGTGTAATAAAGAGTTACGAGTTGAATGCACTTGAAAAATCGCCCGATGCGCCTTTCGTCGTTATCACTCTCGTCATCATCCGTCTTTTGCACTGTATCAGCAGCGTCAGAAGGATCCCCTTGAGAAACAGAATTTTACTCACGAATCGCGTATATCGATCGCCGATCGCAATGCGAACTCCGATCACTACTCTACAGAGACGATATGCGTGGGCGGTTATCGTACGCCGCGGTTTGGCACGGTTCGCTGCATAGCGTACGGATACTGCGAATCACGATGCCAATTGACATTGTGAATTCGACCGCGCCTTGATGGGCTATACAGTTCGCTAAATTGGCCGAGCTATGGGTCAAGGAATCGAGGCACTGAATTTTCGACCTTGCCTCAGTTTGATCACTTCCGGAAAATTCAGCGGAGTCGCGTTCGATTCGCGCGGTGATGCGATTGCGGCGTCCTCGCGGTGACCTCTACTCGGCGAGTAGAGGCTGTACCGTAACAGCCCGTTCACACGATACAGTTTTTTCCCGTTTCGGTATTTTACCGAATCCGTTTTTTTACCGTGTGCTGCAGTGGCGCATACATTTAAATGGGCGCGTTCACACGGTACGTCTTCGAAACTCATACGGCAATTTCACCGATTCGGTCGAGACTGGCGTTCGGTTTTCGGGGGTCGTGTTCACACGATACGGTTTTTTCCCGTTTCGGTAAATTCACCGAATCGGTTTTTTACCGTGTGCTGCAGTGGCGCATACATTTAAATGGGCGCGTTTTCACACGGTACGTCTTCGAACGCATACGGCAATTTCACCGATTCGGTCGCGACTGACATTCGGTCTTGTCACTGAAAACCGAATGGCCCGATTCGGGAAAATAATCAAATCGGTTGCTAGTGGCAATGTTTATGCATCGAAGTGTTCAGACAGGATAGTTTTCGTACTGATAGGGCTCATGCATGGCCGGGTGATGGCGCGACAATAAACAATGATTTTAACCCTTTTAGTACCGGACGACGATATATCGTCGTTCTCTGCACTTGCGAAAAGTGCCAGCGACGATATATCGTTGCGTATGCGATGGCGCCATGTTCTTCGCATTACGAAAAGCTCTATCTGAAAATAAATGTATAAAACATTATAAACGATCTAATAACATTGCAAAGTAATGTAATAAAAATTGTTTTTGAGTATCCTTTGCATTCGCTCGAGCGGCACTGCTTCGACGCCCGGGCGATTGGTTGACACGTCCACTCGACGTGTGCGAAACACTTGCCAGAGCCGTAGCCGAGATAGGTATAGTGTCAGGGGGCTGACCGATTCGGTAGAATTTTACCGAAACGGTGAAAAACCGTATAGTCTGAACGGGCTGTTCGGTAAAATTACCGAAACGGTGAAAAACCGCATCGTGTGAACGAAAAAACCGTATCGTGTGAACGGGCTGTAACCCGTTTCCTTCTCGTACACTGTCGTTGGTTGGAGAGATTTTAACGTGCGTTTAAATAGGGTCGACCGAGATCGTTTCTCAAAAAGTGGAAGGATAAGAAGATTGCTAATGATTAGAGCGGTTCTCTAGAATTCGGTCTTAACATAAAAAAATATTCATGTTTTTAAATTTAACTTTTAATCCGTATACATATTCAATAACAAACGAAAAAGAGACGGTCCGAAAAAATAATTATTCGCAGTTATAAGTACGCAGATAAGCTACACGAAAAAAATGGTTTGCAGTCTTAGCAAAACTAGGTTTTGTTAAAATTGCAAAATCATTTCTTTCCGTGCAGACAGACACTGCACTTATGCTAAGCAACGAGTGCGAGAGAAATAGTTTTACTAAACGATGACGTAGTTGTATTTCAAAATATCGTTTTACAGCTGCGATGAGGTGGAAAATGAAAAATGAAAAAATACGGGGTAGGGGTAATTATTTAAAAATTTTTAGAATCTGCAGTACAACAATTAGCGCTAAAACCGAATTCCAGATGGACGCGGGAGATAGAGAGGAATAGGGGGAATTGCCACCCCGCTTCCCGTCGGCAAGAAAATCGCGCTTCCGCCATCCCCCTGGCGACTGCTGCACAGTGCACGTGCACGTGTTCTCGAGGATAAACACCCAGTTAGGATGTTCCTCCGCCTCGCGAAGTTTCTCTTCCGCCCGCCGTCGCGTCGCGAAACAGCTGGCACTCCGATAAGAGGAGCTCGCGAGGACATAATATGCGCATTCCTCTCGCGGTTTCCTTTATTTCTCGTCGCGTCCACCGGCGTTAATATTGTGACGAGATCTCGAACGCGTGAGTCACTCCGCACTCGATACTCGTAATACGAGCGTCGCGTCGGGAATTTCATCCTTGACGCGAATGCGCGTGCGTTTCTTCACCGAGAAAACAGTTAATCAGTAGTTAATAAATGTTTGTTTAAATATGGCGAAATAAACATTTTATTGGACCACATGGATATGTTAAGTATTAGAATATTTAATTGGAGCAATTAAATCCTTCGAGATAACCGTTTGAATGAAATAACAATTTTAATAATTAACAAATATTTTCTTGTCCTAACGAAATATTTATTTCGACGTATTTGAAATGTTGAAAGTTTCATCCAATTAAAAGTGCATCAGCGATATTGCTTTCGTTCTATCTCAAAGGTAGTCGAACAGCGTTTCCATCCCGGAAAGTAGCTGGGGCACTGTGAAATTTACGGAGGACTCCGAAGGACACTTTTTCACGCGCAGCCTCCAGGGCGAGCCGAGGTCTAAGATGGAAATGCTCCGCTCCGCTGCGACTGCACGACCGACCGCGTCCAAGTACAGATGCCCTGCAGCCCCCGCGTCACTTCTTCCCGTCCGACTGAGTGTATACGATTGGAACGGGAGGAGCGCCTCGGGAAAGGTAACGGAAGGCTGCGCTTCTATACTCGGTGCATCCATAAATATCTCCCCTAGCTGCGATGCATCGGCGGTGCAAAAGCGCACGTCGTAAAGGCCGCGTCGTATACATGTCGAGGCCTTATCGGTGGGTTGTAACGGTAAAGATACACATTCTTGCACGAGAGGGGGACCGAAGTCGATGAATGAATTATATACTCGGTGCGATTATGCGTTCGGTACGCATTTCACTCTGTGACTCGATCCTTTGGTTATTGCTTCGAACGTACATTAATAATCGTAATCATCTTTACCGCCTGACTACGAAAGGAGCGTCGTCGCGTCATGTAAGGAGATCGTGGAATGCGGTATGTAATTGCACCGGTGGTTCGTAACTGCGTACCGAGAGCAGTATTCAGCCGCTTTTTTATTTCGTCTTTCTGTACCTGATACTGATGTGTATCGTGTATATTGACTGCTTTTTTTAAAGCTGTATATAATGTGGTTATAAATCAGCAGGTAAAAGTATTTCACGCGATTTGTGTGTTATCGCAGCGAGAAGTGAGAAGGCAAATTCGGTCGGCTGCCGGGGAGTGGCTGACCACTGACGCGCCTATTCTACTTGATCTACCTGTATTGTAGTTCGGCGTGCATTGTTTCAAAGTTACCTGTACGAAACAACCCTATCCACCTAAAAACCATCCACAAACGTAATTCTTGATACACAGCACATATACCGAGAAAACAGTTTAGTTGTAGGTAATAAATGTTTCTTCGAACATGACGAAGTAAACATTTTCTTGAATCAAGTAAATATTCGTTAAGTATTACGATATTTATTTGGCACAAATAAATCCTTTGAGCCACCATTTGGATGAAATAAACATTTTAATAATATTAACATATATTTTCTTGCCCTAACGAAATATTTATTTTTCCGCATATAAAGTTACACTCATTAAATATCAATAAACTATCTTCTCAGGGTATATAGGTACAGACAAAAACGACGAATTCATGAAAATTCACATTTCGAAGTATTTTAGCACGATTCATTCCCCATTGCGTAGATACCGACACCAGTCCATCCTCAACTGTCCTCAACTAATAGAATCTATTTTTGCAGCATCCCGGCTATTTTCGTACCCCCCCCTCTCTCTCTCTCTCTCTCCAGATGAATTGTAACCCAATAGCTCACGTTTATCTCGTCGAATGCACGCTCCACGAGGGAGACGGAAGATCGCGAAGACGAATTCCAGCCTCGCCGCGGCGGAGCGCACATATGTACTCTGCATAGAGTAGAGGGAGCGACTAGG
Organism: Xiphydria camelus; assembly: GCA_963678675.1. Taxonomy (NCBI): domain Eukaryota; kingdom Metazoa; phylum Arthropoda; class Insecta; order Hymenoptera; family Xiphydriidae; genus Xiphydria; species Xiphydria camelus. Next base: position 18,249,312 of record OY783198.1, read on the forward strand.
CCGCGATCCGGTTGTACAAGTAAACGAAATCCAGACTGTGTGTGTGTGTGTGTGTGTTGTATCGCGCGGATGAGCAGTTATCACCCGGCGGGATGCTGCCGCGCTATTTATTAGCTGTGCTGGTTAACGGGCTCGCGTCGCTCCCTTCTGGGCCTAATTGCGGCTGCGTGCTCGGCCGTGGATGAGATCTCGTATACGGGTATCGTCTCGCGAGGAGGGCTGATGCGGAAGAGGGCTTTTCGCGCCTCCGCCGCGCGGATAAGGAGAACTCTCGGCGCGCGAGCGGATAAATACGGACGCTCTCTCTCTCTCTCTCTCTCTTTCTCTCTCTCTGTGTCTCGCAGCGTCTGTACAGCCGCACGGTCGGCGGTTGCAATGTATACTGAGAGAAATAATTGCTGGTATCGACAACAAATTTCTTGAACCAAGGACATGTGATCTTGAACATTTTTAAGAACACAGATTCCTGGTCGATGAATATAATATTCTTGATACAAGAATACCTTTGTTGGGACATTTTTCCTGCGCGAAAAAAAAAACAATTACTCGAGCCTATCAAACATTTTTTTGCATGACAAAAATCATGGCCTGATTCTGGAATTTATGTATACATACCTAGGTATACAAAAGAATATGTGCTGATTGACTGACTGATTCATCAATGCCGAGCCGAAACCGCTGAAGCTAATTACATGCAATTTTTCGACAGTATGTTTCTTTTGTGACGTAAGCACTCACTAAAAAAGGATTTTACGAAATACTTCCACTAAGGTGGTAAAATAGGGGATGTAAGATTTATGTCGAGGTCCACGCGGATGAAGTCGACGGGCGGAAAACTGGGATATCATGATTCTGATTGAAGAAAATATTTGTTTGGCACTAGCAATTGTTTTTCTCAGCAGGTATATAGTCGGAAGAATAGCAGCGCCGCGAGATGCACTTTCCCCTTTCCGCATCGCCCGCGGTTCGCATACGTACACCCGGGCTCACGGAATCTGTCGCTGGTGACTTTTTTTAAATGTTATTTTTAAACGTACTAACCAATGATTAATCAATCCTCGTGCTTTCATTAACGAGAGTAGACGTCACCGTAGCTAATGAGGGCATGAGAATTAATTGTTCACTGGTTAGTACGTTTAAAAATAAGGTTTAAAAAAAGTCACCAGCGACAGATTTCGTGAGCACGGGTGTACATCGACGGCGGGCCGCCGCGCCACGTGGAACGTGTCAACGATAATAACAATCGCTCACCGACAACGGCCCGGCCAAGCCCAGTGCCATTGTTCGGTCATCGAGCAACGCCTCCGCGCGGATATACGCGCGTATGACTTATGGTTATTCGGGCGGCTGCAGTGGCGTTACAGGGAAGAGTGTTAACATTCCGCGAAGCGCGATCTCACTCTCGCGCGGCTTTTTTTTTGACTCGGAGAGAAAGGTTCGTCGCAAGAGGCACGACCTACAATTTGGTCTTAACCTGACATAAAACAAATATTCATATTTTTAAATTTAATTTGTAATTCGCATATATATTCAATAACAAACGAAAAAAAAAGTGTTCGGTAAAAATAATTATTCGCTGAGTTATAAGTGTGCTTCTTTTTACAAGATCATGACGTCACTGAAATATAGCAAAGAGTGCGACGGACAGTCGTACCAGACGATGACGTAGCTGTATTTTAAAATATCGTTTTCCAGTTTAAATAACGCGAAAAAACATTAAAAAAAAAATACGGGGTAAATAATTTTCTCCAATTTTTTCGAATCTGAAATAAAAAATTAGTGCTAAAACCGATTTGTTTGGTAGCTTTTAGGAGACCGTAGATGGTAGGCTTGCGGTAGGTCATCTATCGATATAGTCGGGGAGTAAAATCTATACGTCTTTTCTCTCTCCTCGTTCATTTCCAAGTGGAACACGAGATTGTTACATAACTCCTGTACAGACTCCGGGAGGACGCTAATCTTATCCGTCTTTAAGGTCCGAAAAGAAAAATACATTTTCGAGCACGCACGAATCATTCGATCCTCGGGGAGGGGTAACTTTGGACCGCACCGACGTCACCGAGAAAGCGAGACGAGAAGATGACGTTAATTCTCCCCGGCTAATTTAATCGACGGAGCGCGTGCTCCGATATTAATGGTCCCGGCGGATACCCTTCTTTTTTTTCCGCGCAAACGAACCGGGAGCGAGAGAGAGGATGATCGATCGAGAACCAATGGCGGCCGAGCGTGTGTCGCGGATAAGTCGCGTTCTGGAAAGCCGCCAGGGGAATACGCCGGAACGGGCTGTGCCAAAACGCGTTATCTCCGCCAGTTTACTTTCGCGGCTTCGACGAAAACAAATACACGCGGGCGCGTTGCACGTCGCGAGAAAGAGGCGCATGTCGATACCTTACTTTGAAAACGTCGTAAGTTCAATTTTTGAAAAATTTAACTTACGAGGTTTTCAAAGTAAGGTATCGATATTCGTCCTTGTTTTCCCGGGAGGGACCGAGAGAGATCGTCATTTCTTATAACAATACGCGGATATCGATACCTTGCTTTGAAAACCTCGTAAGTTCAATTTTTCAAAAGTTGATCTTACGAGGTTTTCAAAGTAAGGTATCGATGTGCCACTTGTTTCGCCGCCCGACCCGTCTAGACTAAGAGCTAGCAACGTCATGAAAAAGTTAATTTTAGTTCGGCTGGTTTTTTGATATTTCCTTTCTTATTGAAGTTAGGTAGGGATGCGGTAGGTCTGGCACCTGGGAGTGGTTGCGTTTACTTCTGCGCATCCGTTCTGTACAAGTAAAAAATAGGGTAAAATATAGGATTATCTCGAAATTGATTGCAGGTAACGAAGAAAAGTTTAGATAAAAAGTGTTTATCTATATTTTTACTGTAAAAAAGTTGCTACGCATTTTTCACATATCTCCACTGCGTTTCGAGATAATCGAATTCAAATTTAAACAGAGACTGCGGCATCTGTCCCACTTTTACCCTAGGCATTTTGAAATCATTTTAAGATAAATTTTTTTTTCATAATTTTGTATGTCTTTTTAGTAATAGAAATTTATAATTGCCAGACAGTTTTGTTGTTGCTAACAGTGCGCCAGATCCAATTTTAGTTATTAAAAATAATAATTTTCAAACCATTTTAGTATAGCTCAAATTGTAACATAATATAGTTCTGTAATCAACGAATACACTATTAATTAGCCACATGGAAATTCCATTGTTTAATTAGGAATCAGACCAATTTAAGTGTCGGGGAGAATAGGTGAGTTAGAAGAGTGCGGCAGCTTATTCGTTGGTTGCGGGAGAGAGATAAAAGTACAGAAGGGATGCGCAGAAGTAAACGCAACCGCTCCCAGGTGCCAGACCTACCGCATCCCTACCTAACTTCAATAAGACATGAAATATCAAAAAATCAGCCGACCTAAAATTCATTCTCGAAAACGTTGCTAGCTCTCGGTCTAGTCGGCGGGTTTCGATTTTCGCGCTGTTTGCGCGCGGAGACGAAGATGGAAGAGTTCGCGACGAGAAATGACGTTCTGGAATTTTCCGACGTTGGATATAAATATGTTCTTCCTTCGCCTCGGAATGGGAGGCTGCACCGAGAAAGCAGTTTATTTGCAGTTGATAAGTGTTTGTTTGAATATGGCGAAATAAATATTATATTGGACCGAATAAATATTCGTTAAGCATTGCAATATTTATTTGGCACAATTAGATCCTTCGAGACAACCGTTTGAGCGGTTTGAGTGAAGTAGGTAAACATTTTAACGATTAACATATGTAAGTATATTTTCTTGTCCTAACGAAATATTTATTCCGCCGTAATTGAAATTACATCTATTCATTAATAAATAAACTGTTTTCTTAGTGTGTAGGAACATTGAGAGAAACAATTGCTAGTGTCAAAAAAATATGTCTTGAATCATGAACATATTATGATCTTTCAAATTTTCAAGAGGATACAGATTTTTGATTAAAGAGTATATAGATAATGAAAGAAATGCACGAAGAGCGGATTCTGGCGGATTATGACGTCCTGAGAGAAAGAATGTATAATATATTCTTGATTCAAGGGTACCTTCGTTGGAACAAGACATTCTTTTTGCGTGAAAAATGAACAATTACTCGAGCCTATCAAATATTTTCTCGCACGAAGAAAATCAAGACTTGATCCTTGAATTATATCATGTTTTTGATCTCTCAGTGAAGAGGATCGCTTTTCCAGGACGTTATAATCCGCAAGAATCCGCGCTCTACTTATATTTCTTTCGTTATTCGATGGGATTGAATCGAAGACAAAAAAATTAAAGACCTCTCTTCCCTTCCTCGTTCTTTCCCCTTTCCTTACATCCGTCCGAACGGCGAGATCGATAATGCAGGAAGAGATCGCCGTCACTCGGCAGTCGTCTCTTAATTAGCCGGAGCCAATTAAGAGGAAGACATCGATATCGGCCGATCGCGCGATACGAACGCACGTACCTACATCTTCCGTCCAATCCTCGACGAGCGGCACCGTTTCCTCGTCGTCGCCGTCGCGCGGTCCCGACGACGACACGCAATTAAGCAATCCGCGCAGAGAAAGTCCGCGTTTCCCTTTTAATCCCACGGTCGCCATCGAACGGGTTCCGTCCGCGAGGAGCCGCGCAAGGTCGGGTGGACGGGAGACGCGAAGATCTTGAACCTACTATCGATCGGGACCGGCGATCGGCGGGCAGAGAAATCTCTGGCACAGGCGATCGTTGGATGCGGACCAAGATTTATTCGTTCGGTGAACGAATGCGAATAGCGCGATACCGATGCGCTGGCGAGCGTATCGGTTCTTATAAGTACGCGTGTTTGTTGTAAAATCAAACCTTGCGGGGCGCGAGTCACGCTGAGATAATAATCATTTTTTTTTTTCGGTTCCCGCGAAAGCCGCGAATAAAGACTTATAGCCGATCGCGGCTATAAACGATTCACGCGGTAATTGTTTTCCTTTTTCTCTCGTCCGAGAAGTTCTTCGAAGCGAAGAGTAAGAGAAAAAAATAGTATACACACTGAAGGAAAAATGGTATTCAATTAAATCTGCGTTTATGTGGATGGAGGAATATAGAATTAGTTGTTCCGACTAATAAATTTGGTTATTAACGATCAACGGCTATTTGAAGAAAAGCGGCGTCCGTGTAAAAAGAAAAGTATGGCTAACGCGTATACGACGGAAGTGTGGGAAAAGTTGAATAAAAAAAAAGTATGGCTACGGATCGTATTCTAGATTTTAATCCTGAGAATTTGTTCATATCGGCTGACAAATAAATTTTACTCGAAATATATACCTGTACCTTATTGATTCAATTCTGTTGCACGGGTTCTTCACTATAAAATTGTAATGACTTATTCGGTACTGGAATATATAATAGTTCATCAGTAATAATTTGAGAGTTTAATAAAATAATAAATTGAAGTAATATCTAAAAAGTGACAAGAGCAGACGTCGATTACTGCACAACCTCGTGCAAACAACTGAACTCTAATTGAAGAGCGCATCGTCAACCGGCTGATAGTCTGGGATACGATCCGTAGCCATACTTTTTTGGTTTAACTTTTTCCAGATTTCCGCCATACTCTTTAGCCATACTTTTCTCTTACGCCGTAGTCCATTCGAGCCAATTACTAGTTCAAGTAATTTGATCCGCATTCCCCCACTCGCAACCGCTGATTTAGTCAAATTTACTACGGGGAAAAAAGAAATTTAGCATTTACACAAAGTTTGTGGTAAATTTCGAGACAAGGCCAATTTATCGTTACGGTAACTATATAGTTTTAGTAAAAATTATAGTAAAACTTGTAACACTTTTACTAAAATTGTAGTTATCGAAACAATAAATTGGCCTTGTCCCGAAATGTACCAGAAACTTTGTAAAAATGCCACGTTTCATTTTTTTCCGTGTACCCCCCTACATCTTTCTCTCAGTATAGAGGGATACATTCGCAATCGCAACTCGTTCGAGAAAGAACGTTCCTTTCCCATCAGCGTCGCAGCACGATCGCTAACAACAACTCTTCGTACCTGCGCTTTGCTCTGGACCTCGTGACCGGTCCTCCAGGTGTTGATGGCCGGCTGCCGTGGTCCCCGCTTATCGAGCAGCAGCTCGCTGGGGCACTTCTCGAAGATGAGGACGCGCTCCGCGACCGAGCCCCTAGTGAGGAACGGTCTCACCGGATTGTTGCCGGTCCCGGTAGCGGCGGCCGCCCGGATGTGCTGCCGCTGCTGCGTCGTCAGCTCCGGATGGGGCACCTGCTCGAGGCGCGGCCTCGGCGAGTTGATTCGCGGGCCCCACCGCGAGGTGGCGAAGTCCCGCTCCGGATCCTTGGTACCGTTGCTCGCTTCCGGCTCGAATTTGGTGCGCGTCGTCGACACGAGTTGCTCGGAGGGGCTGAAGCTACCGGCCGTCCGCTGCTCCTCGAGCCTCTGCTGGGTCACGGGGTTCTGCTGGGCCGCGCGATAACGCACCTTGGCGTAGTCGACTATCGACATGGACGAGAGGTCGTCCTTGCTCAGGGACTTGACCTCCTTGACCGAGGCGGGAGCGGCGTTGTTCGCGACCGCAACGACGGCGGGAGGGGGAGCACTGGACGAGGAGGCGGTCGCGGAGGAGGGTACCGGGACGTGATTGTGAGAGAGGATGATGGGCTTGACCGGGTCCACCTTCGGCTTCTCCTTCTTGATGGCCGGTTTCTGCTTGCCCGCGGGACTCGCGGTCCTCTCCAGCGCCGACTCCTCCACGATCACCGCGCCCGTCTTCAGGGCGTTTATCAGCCGCTCCTCCTCGCGCGCCACCTCGTCCATGTACGCCGTGGAGTTGGAACTGACGTTCTTCGACGGCAGGGTCGCGTACTTCTGCAGCCCGCCGTTCTCGTTCTGCTCCGTCGCGCGCGTCTTGCACTCGACGTGCGTCGGCTGTACGGCGCTCCTCGTCGGCCTCTTCGCCTCGCCGATCTTGTTCTTGAGCGGCCAGGTGGTCAGACCGGATGACGCGGCGGAGGCCGTCGCGGTAGCGCTGCCTTCCGGCGCGATCACCGAGCTCGCGGGCCTCTTCTGCTGCACGACGATCTTCGCAGCGTTCATCACGTCCGCCGGGAAGGTGGTCTCGATCGTCTCCAGGAAGATCTCGTTGTGGTGGTGCGCGCCCGGCGTCTTCGGCGTCACCTGCTCACGCGGCTTGACGATCTGCGACGGTTTGTTCGGGAAAGTCGGCGACGCCAGCGGGCTCGTCTTCGATTTGGGCTGCGGCGCGCCGATGCCGCCGGTCGGCGTCTTCACCGGCGACGTGTGCGCCGTGCCGCAGCGCTCGAACTTCTGCAGCGCGAACTGGATCGAGGAGGGCAGACTCTTGGCGGGGCTGCGCTGCCGCGACGCGGCTATTCTCGCCTTGTCCTCCACGACGAAGTTGTTGACGAGCTTCTCGAGGTTGTTGTTGTCGAGCGCCGGCGCCTGCGCGAGGATGTCGACCGCCGTGCAGGGCGCGCCGCCCTTGGGCGCGGCGGTCGGCGTCAGCGCGCTGCCGAACTCGTCCACGGCCGTCTGACTGCTGTGACAATTGAGGATCTCCGTGGGCGCGAGGCCGCGGCTCTTCCACGTCTGGTAGATCGCCTCGGCGTGGTCGCTTATCTGCTTGGCGATCGCGGCGATGTCTTCCTCGCCGGACGACGAGGACGACGCCGGCGAGGCGGGGTTGGCTTCCTGCACCGGGAATTTCCTGCGCAGCTCGTGCTTCGCGGTGGCGGCCATCTCCCGGCGTAGCTGGGGATGGTGCTGCAGCAGGTAGTCGACCGTCTGCCTGTTCAGCTCCGGCGTGGGATCGAGCACGAGCTCGGCGAGGTCGGGTCGCTCGCGTAGCGGCACCACGTTCACCGGTATCGCGTAACCGTAGTGGACCGCCTGGCAGTCGACCTCGTCGCCGTCGGCGCGACCCTCGTTCACGAGGCAAGCGTTGAGGTCGGGACAGTGGATGGCCCGTGCGGGCCGGGGATCGACGGTCGCCGATGCGAAGAGGTCGTGGCGGGTCGCGCAGACCCGGCTCTGCGGCGGCGGCGGCGGCGACGACGGCGGCACCGGCTGCTGACTGTCCAGAGCGGGTCGCACCGCTGGCATAGCTCAGGCCCCGCGGCCTGGCCTCGACCCGACGACGCTGCGATCGGACCTGGCCGGGTCGATCGGCCGGATCGTTTTCGTCTCCCGGAGCACCATGTCTCCTCCTCCGACGATGGCAAGTGTCGCCGGGCGAAAATGTCTCGTATCGGTGTCTCTTTCAGCGATCGATCGCAATGGGATCAGTCGATCGCGCGCCGCGGCATCCGCGTACCAGTAATCGTGTACGTGTATCGGCCGCTCGCGATTCACGGCTACCGCCGCTGCGGAGGTGTGCGGCGTGCGATAACTATTGCTCTTCGGCTCGTGCCGTCGCGCCTCTACATTCTAACGCCGTCCCTTCTCGCGCCGGCTCGGTTTTCTCGGTGGCTTTCACGGCGCGCGACGCTCCTCGCGATCGCTTTCCGTCATTTCTCTCTTTCGGGCCCAGTGAGCTGACGGAGATAGCGGGAGAGGGGAGAGGGGAGAGAGTGCGAGCGAGGCTCGCGACGATCCGGTTCGCCGAGGTTCACCGAGAGCGAGACCCTGGAAAATAGAGAAGCGTGAATTAGTGCGGCGCGGAGGAAAACGTGTTTTTTGGCAGCAGCAATTATTTCTCTCGGGGTGTACGAATATCATTTCTCCGAGAACGCGAATAGCGAGAGAGATCTGTGCAAGCGTCGCTCTTTCCGGAGGAAAAGTGCAATTTGGGACCAGAAGGAGCGTTGAGAACGTCGCGTCTCCTAAACGCCCGCGCACGGAGAAAAATAGATTGTAGCACTCTCTTGCACAAAGTTTGTGGTAAATTTCGGGACAAGGCCAATTTATTGTTGCGATATGGCTAAGATTTTACTAAAAATTACAGGAACGCTTGCAACTTCTACAAGTGTTTTACTATGTATAATTTTTACTAAAATTGTAGTTGGTGTAATAATAAATTGACCTTGTCCCGACATTTACCACAAACTTTGTAAATGCTCCGATTTTGTTTCGTGTACCCTATACCGGCAGTTCCTCCCTCTCGTTTGAAGCGTCGATGACGCGGAGCGAACGCAGACGTGGAAGCAGGCGCAAGCTTTCTCACAGCGCGAGACTATGTAAGGCGTCGGCACTACGTGCGCGTGCCTGGATTGATTAACGCGCGGTGTGCCTCGAGATTTGTATTCCTCTCCAGCTGTTATCCGCGTCTCTTTGTCTCTGCGACGTATGAGAGAGCCGTACGCGCGCACCGTACCTAGTTAAATGGGGGGGGATGCACGTATGCAGTAGCCGGCCGGACGGACGTACGAACAGCTGATACGCGCTGAGGCGCGCGTACTCCGTCGGGCTGACCGCATCATGGGTATACCTACTCGCTCGACGGATCCCGCCTTTCGATTCGCGAATCGATCGAGGAACTTTCACCTTTGCCGTTTTAGCCGTCACCGCGAATCGTTGCCTTTCGACGGCGTAACGTAGTCCTCGCTCTCTGTCGATCACGAGCTAATGCGGTATTGATATCAAAGCCAGGATCAAGAGTTTTTAAGGATAAACCAAAAAGATACATGAATACATTATTGGTAATAAAGACACGGGAAAATATAAAAAATTTTGCAAACAGGAAATTATTTTATGCATAAAAGGGAAAGACAAAATTTAAGGTTTCATCGATGACAAAAATAACAGAATAATTTAGATTAAATATTTTGATAAATCGACAGACCCTTCAATTAAATTATTGCGAAGAAATATAAAATAAATAGCTGTAAGTAAAGGTGGTGAATCACTACAAAAATTTAATTGAACATTTCCAACACTCATATCTATCGATTTACCAAATTTGATCAAAATCGTTCTCTTAATTCTGAACCTCTTTAAGATACAAAGGCAAAACTAGCAAAAGCTAAAGTCTCCTTAAAATCGTTCAGCGAAAACAAGCAAAACGACCGTCCAGCGGAGCGAAAAGTGATCCGGATCGTCGTACAGAGGTTAATCGCGTGTAAGTTATCGAGGGGAGCCGCGCACCACGCATCGTTTTGGATCCAATTCGCGTAATCAACACCTCGCTCCCGCTGCACTCTCACGTGGCGACGCGTTGTGTCGCTTGTACTTCTCGTTTACGTAGATACACACCTATATCGCATAACTCGGTTTCGTTTGCGGCTTGCGTCGTTAGTGCGGACGCGTGTACGTTACATATATGTATCTATCCACATATCGATGTACATTTACGACCGTTCACTGTATACGGGGGAGCGTGTAAAAGGCTCTTTCTAAAAATAACGTTGAGCGAGCTTCTATGCGGTCTGTACGACGTCTGATTTCTCGTGTAAAAGCATTCTCTCGCTTCGTCGAACGTGTTTAATGTGTACAAGTCGATTCGGAGCTTGTATATCTCTACTTGCGTAGAAATATTTCTCTTCCGAGGAACTTGAGATAACCTTCATTTTGCGTACACCTTCCCGCAGGAAATATTTTTCGAGTTATACATATATACGCCCAGAGTTGTTTGATCAAACACACATTATCTTTTTGTGAATATCCGATTCTTAAAATGGTACAGTAGTTTCTTCATTGCTTCCACTCGCTTAATTATTGTTCCGCATTTATTTATCACTTTTCGAGAATTCCCTTCGAATACTGTCAAATTATCCGATGCATATAGCGCCGCTATATATTTAATTGAATCAGTTTAATTGCGAATACTTCGAATATCACTTCCCACGTGACAAATGGGAAAAAATTTATTGAACATCCAATTCTTAAAGTGATACAGTAGTTTTTTCATTACTATCACTCGCTTAATTATTGTGCCGCATTTATTTATCATTTTTTCGAGAATGTTCGAATACTATCAAATTATGTGATGCATACAGAGCCGCTATATGTAACTGGATCAGTTTAATCGCAAACGCCTCGAACATCGCTTCCCACGTGACAGATAGGAAAGATTTTCTACGAGGAGAGAGAGAGAGAGAGAAAATGTCTCGTCAAAAGAGAAAATATAACCATTCCAAATTATAGTACACATATGGCCCCTCCCATAACAGTAAAGTTATAAAAACCATTCCCCCCCCCATTCCCTCGAATATCGAGCCAATATGACGCTACGATAAATCGAATAATGCCCTATATAAAATTAACGCCTGTGGGCGGATCAAACCGCGCGTCCGGCCTCGCGGCGCGCGTTTTACTCGCGTCGCGTCCATAAAACCGGAATCCCTTCGACCATTGCCTATCGAGCTCGCGCGCTCGCTTCGACTATCGAACCGAGTTAGATAACTCTAGCGCCTGTAAATACCGGCGGAGCGTGCGCCCCGTGTACGAATAACCGGAGTAATGCGCGCGTGTGCGTGTACGCGCGCGTGCACCTATATAAAGAGGCGGTCCGCGCGCGTACACTTGCGCGAGACAGTGCGGTTTATTTTGGTTCATCCTGTAATATTAGACGTGATGTAGTTTCAAGTGGATCCAGGAGAGGATCGAAGGCGAGTAGGTGCTTAAATAGGATAAGGTGTAGCAATTTCTGGGAAACCGCCGCGCGGCTCGGGGAGTTTCGATTTCGTTTTGGTAAGACGCGCTAAGGACCCGCGCTCTTCTTGGTCGGCGTATCTTATCGTCGATTGGAATTGCAGCCGAGTACGTTTGATTGAATCTTAGAATTCAGATGAAGTCGATTCTAAAGCATGGAAGAGCATTGAGCGATCCTCGAACGATAGAGTACAAGTGGGATACACCGAGAAAATTAATTATAATAGATTAACAAAACACATCTGGTTAAATACGTTTAGTTGTTCTAACTAAAATATTATAGTAAGAGTTAAACCAAATACTTAATTACTCTAACCAATTGTTTAGTTATTCCAACCAAATGCTTAGTTATTCTAACCAAAAAGTGATCAGTTTAACAAAACACAGATGGAGGATCCATATTTCACCAAATGGTTCAGTCATCGTTTCCAAGATTTTGGTTTGATTGACCAAGTTATTTTTCTCAGTGATATAGGTGCGGTAGTGGAAGGGTTAAGTTTAAACGCGATTATCCCGAAATGCAGTCGAGATATGTAATAAATACGAAGTAGCTTTTTTATAGTGAAAATATAGACGAATATTTTTCATTGAAACTATTTTTCGATATCTGTAGTCGATTTCAAGATAATCGATTTTGAACTTGCTGTTAAACCGAGGTATCAATTCCTCTTTTGCCCTACACTGAGACAACCATTTATTTGTAGCTAATAGATGTTTGTTTGAATATGGCGAAATTGATATTTCGTCGGGCCAAGTAGGTATCCGTTGACTATTACGATATTTATTTGTAACAATTAAATGTTTTGAGGCAACTGTTTCAATGAAGTAAACGCTCTAATAGTTGATACATATTTTCTTGTACCAACAAAATATTATTATATTCACAATAATATTTAATTCACCATATTTGACAATACGTTTATCAACTATTAATAGACAGTTTTCTCATTTTAAGTGTAATAGTTGAATCGGTTAGCCGTGGGTCGAATGGACGCGAGGCACTAACTAGCGCGTTATCCGCGCGTACATGTATAGGTGCTCCAATAATTCTCCGAGAAAATATAGCCACTCTCTGCAAGGCGTCGCACATATACATATTTCTAGCATGCGATTCCGTAGCGCGCGAGCTTAGTCACCGCGTGGTACCAAACTCGCGAGTTTTTTAAACGTCCGATAAATAATACGTGTTTATATCGTCGTTAGGTATATCGCCCGACCGAGAGTGTCGTTTAACTCTAGAAAAATATTCCTAAAATGTTACGTCTCGGACTTTCCGTCGGTAACTGCGAAACAGGTCGACGCTTCCCCTTTTCTCATCCCATCCACTCTTTAATCCGACGGGGAAAACACCGAAAGGAAGTGTGTATGTGTTACTCTCGAGGGTGTTTGATGCCTACCAGGTCTCAATTAGCTCGCATCTCTGGTACCACCTCGGCACCGCTCCGCGCAAGCACGTTCATCCGTTCCTCTCACTACACCGCGCGAGTCTACCTTCGATCTTCTTTTTCCACTCGCTCCCACTGTATCACTGTGCGCCAGTCTTCACTGCGGCGCGATTCCGGAAAATTCACCGTCACTCCACGTCGGCCCGGAGAACGATCCGAATATTTCGGAGCTCAACTGTTTTCCTTCCGAGCTTCGTCTCGCGATTAGCGCCGAACGAACAGGTCGAATCGCACTGCGGACACGCGAGACGCACTATATCCGCGCGCACCGATTCGCCGGGTGGGTGTTGCACGTACGTTGGACGATGCCACGCTAGCCGCGGGCGGCCGACTCGCGGAGGGGGGGCGAGGTAGGCGCGTTTTCACGCGTACACACCGCACCGCTGATGCGTGCCACACGAATGCGCGGCTGCGACTGATGCCGCGCGGATACGCCTGCCTCCGGCCGAGTGTCGGACGTGCGAGAGTTCGATTACGTCGGCGCACGGGCGAACGCTGGGCTCCTGTCCTGTCCGTGCGATTTGCGGGGACGCCGCGGCTGTTCTTCGTTCGCGTTTCGCGTATTATATATCTCGGGATGCGTGCGGGTAGATTGCGAGTCGGAGATGAGATTCCTTTTTCGCAAGGGTTTTCTTTTCTTTACTTCGACAAAATTGTGGTTCCGCGTAGAGTCTCGATGGAGCGTTCCCCCGTGAACAAGTAATTCTTTCGTCGACACTGAACGGATCCCGGACTCGACTGCAAAAGCGTAGCGCAGTGTTGATGACCGGCGCGTACGAGACGCGCCTCCGCAACGAGGAACCATCTCATTTCACGGATCACACAACGTTCCGTGCCGCCCACGCGCGCTTTAGCGGGAATTGGTAAATTATGCCCGGTGAGAGGCAGAAGCGCGACCGCCATAAGTTCTCATTGCGTCGGAATCGTTTCGATGGTCCACTTCGTTTCGTTCATTCGATTCGTCCGGTAGCAACGTGCAGCGAGGAGGAACGCGTGGCGCAATTTCCAAATGCAATTCGAAAATTTGCGGACGTCCGTATCGCGCGGCGAGAACGCGAGGAGCGGTTACAGGTTGAGGAATAGGATTAAAGCTGGACGTGTGTACATATAAAGGATCGGCCAGTGCTCGTTCCGTTATCATTACATATATTTAGGCACGCGCGATCCGTACGTTCTACGAATGCACGCGAGACGTACGTTAACCTTTGTCTGCCAGACCGTCCGAATGATGCGAGTTAATGACTGTGACCGTATACGACGAATTCAAGGTCTCGATCTCCCGGGGCCAGAAACGACCAGTCGCTCGATCTTCGGCGCTACCACGCGGCCGCGTCTTATCGATTCTCGAGAGAAACGAATGCGATTATCACGTTGCGACATATAATAGTGGCGATCGTTTTCTTTACTGGTTCCATTGCGAATCCTTACAATTTCCTGTTGTTGAATTCTCACGGTGTCCTCTTTCGGGTAAGCAGGGGAGGACGGGGCAAAATGATAACCCTCTAAGAGGTTCAAATCGACAGAGCCTAGTCACGGGAGAAGGCAATTTTGCATTCATCTAATAATTCTATCATTCAGTTATAATGTGAGTCTTTAAAAATTTTTTGTTCCATCAAAACAAAATTATAGTTAAAATTGTAAAGTAGTGTAAAGAGATTTTGCATACCTACATTTTTGGTAATTCTATCATTTCGTTACATTGTGAGTTTTTTTCAACATTTTTTGTTCCTTTGAAACAAAATTATAGTTGAAATTGTAAAGCAGTGTAAAGAGATGGTTTTGCCACTAAAATCACGGAGGATCACTTTACCCCAAGGAATCGTTTTGTCCCAGTTTTCCCTATAGGTGCATTACCCGATTTCTATTTCGGGTAGGCAGGGGAAACCGGGGCAAAATTATCCCCCTGAGATTCAAATCGACAGAGCTTAGTCACGGGAGGATGTACGAGTCTGCAATTTTGCATACATCTGGTTTTGTCATTCAGTTACATTGCGTGTTTTTTTGTTTAAAATATTTTATTCCATCAAAACAAAATTATCTATATTTAAAATTGTAATGTAGTCTGAAGGGATCGTTTTTCCCAAAAATTACGGGGGATCTTTTACCCCGAGGGATTTTTGTGTTCCGGTCTCCTCTATGGGTGCATCGCATGAAACGCTCAGTGTCGAAATAGTACAAGTTTCGGAGCACACCTGTTTCAGGCCAAACCTACGCACTTTCTACTGTAAACAATGCAAGGGGAAATTCCCGCTCGTGCATCCGACAGCAGCTCCGATAAAATTATTCGAGCTACGACTCGAATTTCCATTCGCAGCGAGAGAAATCGCTTTCCAAACGAGAGGATCGTTCCCGGAGGACGCGCGGGTACGTACGATAAAACGCGAGAAATCGAAGGACCGATCTTCCACCCCGTTCGTCGCGCGACGAGCGAGCCGGGGAATTAGTTACGGCGACTGATTAACGCGCGGGATCGATCTAATTATTCTGCGGAGGTGAACGCGCGCGCGCCCGCGCTTTGAGCTTTCCGCGCCGGTTCCGTGAAGCTCGGATACTGCAGCGACGACGAGAGGAGAGAGAGGAGCGCGCGGCCATCCGAGCCAGATGTATTTCGGGACGCGGGAAGACTGACTTACGCTTTTTTACTTCGGGAGCGCGGTGTCGCGCGCGCCTTCAGACGTACGCGTACGTGGACGCGCGAGGGAGGCTGGCTATTCTCATTCTTTCCGTTCCACGGAGCCCCTGTTTTTACCGTGGGGTGTATGGGGGATCTACGAGGTGATAGTCCGGCCGTAAAGGCGTGTCATTTAACGGAATGATACTATTGTTGATGAACTAACAATTTCAAGTTGAATCCACGGTATTGGGAATGATTGGAAGTACCTACGCCGAGAGAAGCAATTGAGGCGATTATTTGAAAAACAACACATGTCCATATTTTTCAAGATTCGACCTTATGCCAAATTAACACAGGTGATACCATGCTGCACCCTGTGCGGGCTTAAACATGAACTGTGCTTTTATTCTACTTTTAGCAAATAAGAAACGTGCTTACCGCATTATCCAAGAAATACGCAAGCTGGACAGTTTTTATGTATTTCTCAAAAATGTCTAGGTATGGACATATGAGCCGTTGAAAGCCAGAATGGTTTAAGTCACATTTCATGCAAGCTGAGATTATTTGAGTGCAAAGTTAAATACAATTTGAAAAATCTGTCTAGATGATACAAAGCAGATATTTACGATTTATAATATCTGTTTGTATCATCTAGGTAGACAGATTTTTCAAGTTGTATTTAACTTTGCAGTTAAATAATCTCAGCTTACATGAAATGTGACTTAGACCATTCTGGCTTTCAACGGCTCATATGTTGTTTTTCAAATAATCGCCTCAATTGCTAGTGCCAAAAAAATATTTACTTCAATTAAAAACATGGTTTTCTTTGCGCAAGAAAATATTTGATAGGTTCGAGCAATTGTTTGTCTTTCCACAGCAAGAATTTCTTGTTCCCACAATAGTAGTCTTGAAAAACAAGAATGTATTATATTTTTTCGATCGAGAATCTGTGTTGTTAAAGATTTGTAAAATTATATGTTTATGATTCAAGAAATATTTGTTTGACACCAACAGTTATTTCTCTCAGTATATCCGGATAGACGTAAATGCGCGCGTAAATTGTATACCAATTTTACGTAGTTACATTAGCTCATCAGATGCATCAAGGTTATGCGCTCAATGAGTCATTATTAAGCAAGCATATTTGAGTCAAGAAAAATGATTCCAAACTGGTAAAAATAAAATATTAAACATTTGCTCAATATATGCACAGTTTTTCGTCAATACGTCGCTACAATAAATACAGCGATTAATTCGGTAACCCGAAGTACGTAGCTAATCGCGGCGTCGCCGGATGAGAAACACGATTTATCGCGGTGCTAATCGCGCGACGCGGTCGATGTTCTTCACGGAAGACGATATATACGTCACGAAAAGCGCTTCCCAACCGCCGTCGGACAGCGTCTCTCGCGACCGCCCTATCGCATCTGCCTAATCTGTCGTGGAGGTACGTTACAACATGCGAGGACTTCCCTGACAGTTTCACGCGCTTGTCTTCGTACATACGATATCGCCGCGTTATCCGAGCAGGGGTTATCGCGGGAACGACGCGCGGAAGATGCCCGTCGTCGCGGTTTCGCTGCCCTCTACGCTGATTACTCGCCCGCGCGTCGCTATTTCGAGGCGATTGTTACGCGCGAGCAAGGCGAAACGGTACCTACTCATCGCGTAATCGTTATATTGCGAGCGATGACACTGCCATCGATGTATATAGGTAGTCGAGAGTGGTTCGATCTTTCCGTGTCTATTTTCGATCATTTCGTCGGTAGGTACTTTTAACGCGCGTATTACAGGGTCAAATGTAATTTTTGGCACGACGGTTATTTTCTAATGATAAATAAATAGTTTTATTTTGCTCTCCAATCGCGTGTAAGAGCGAGAGAACTTTCTTGGGGACGAAATACCATATATATTGTCGGAACAAATTACTCATCGGTGTTGACTGCGGTTATTTAATCGACAGCAACACTGCATTCGTTTAAACTGAAGATTGTCCGATCTCATTGAAGAAATTTCTCCTTCCACTGTTCATTTCTCAGATTCACTCCTCTCATTAATTTCACGCTCGTAGAAATTTTCCCGAGCACCGCGCGATGCGCTGATAGAGAAAGGCTCTTTCCTCCACTCGCGGGGGAGAGAGAGGATCTTCATTCAGATTTTCCCCGACGACCCGTAAAGAGAGCGCCAACGGCCGTCGCGGCCGAGGAGTCCAATTTTGTCCTCGTTTTGAGCTCTGGCACCGGCACTGGTACTTAGGCTTAGAAATAGTCATTCTCTCGGTTATCAACCGCGTGTATTGTCAGGACGTGGCTGCGGCTTCGCGGCCACCCCTTTGTACGGCGAGGACGCAGGTCTAACAATAGCTCGCCGTCGTTACGGTACCGCGCTCTAGCACGTAGGTAGGTCGGTACCGACATATGTATATGTATACGCGCGGAGTCTCGCGTATCGGGATTCGATACGACTCGCGGTACAGGGTCGGGTTGGAAAGCTTTTTCAGGTCGAACGTCTCTGAAGGGGTAGCGAGCGATGGAGTGCACGTGGAAGTTCTTCGGGTTTGTACGGTCGAATGATGCAGCTGCTGCTGTAGTGCGGGTTGAGCAGATCAAATGCCGTCGATAAAATTGGAGTACCGCGTGCTTCGAGAGGTTTTATGCAAAAAAAAAATGTGGATTGTTATTGAATTTTTTTCTCGGTTACTCGTTGATGAAATGTAAATGTAACTTATTCCTGCACTGAGGAAGGTAATTAGGTTAAAATGACGAAACGCATCTGGCTAAATGCGTTAAGTTATTCTAACCAAAGTACCGGTCAGTTGAACTAAATATTTACACTGCAAAATAAATTTATATTTTTAGCGTAAAACTTTTTTTCCAATACGTGATTATGAAAATTAATATATATTTCCTTATCCCCTTATATGAAATTGCTCTTATACATTTCATATAACGGAGAGAGAGAGTATACTAATTTTCATAATCACGTACCGGATGAAAGCTTTATATATCTACAATTATATTAAATTTAATACAAATTTGTTTAGAGTGTAGTTATTTTAACCTAATATTTATAGTTAGTCTAAATAAAAAGTGGTCAGTTTAACGAAATGGATAGAGAGGATCCCTATTTGACCAAAGAGTTTGGTTATCGTCTCTAAGATTTTGATTAAATTGATCAAATTTTTTATCAGTGTACATAACACCCAAATAAGAAGAAGAAGAAGAAAAAGAAGAAAAAAGTTGGAAAGAAAGTTGGCCATTTAAAGGAGAAAGCTACCCAATTGAAACCGAAACAAAGTTCGTCGACTTCTACGAGAACCTTCTAAGATTGAATGAATTTTTGAGAATCCTTCTAAGGGAATAATAAACTCTGCGGACTCGCGAAGTTTCAGAATGGCCGTCAAGCGTGTCACTCGGTTACATCCTCCGTAATATCCAGCGCAAATTCATCCCCGCGAAGCGACCGGACGTCGGAAGCTTTGCCCTCCCCCCGAGGCAAGTTTAACTTAATTAAATGCGTCGACTTTCCTGTCCGCGTTATCTCGTAATATAGCACTGGCACGGCTTCGAAGCGGAGTTCCTCGTGTCGCAATGACTTCGCTTCGTATAGGCTCTCTTTGCTTCTTTGACGTTAGATGCGGGCTTTTTAAACGAGTTCGAAGTAAAGTAGAGGTCGAACGTAGACGAGCTGCTCCGTTTTGATGAAAATTAACCATTAGCGCGCTGGATTACGGTGGGTCGGGGGTGTCGAAGGGCAAAAGGAGAAGCGAAACTTCGGACGAGTATACACGGGCAAAAATATATCGTAGCATTTACAAAGTTTATGGGTACATTTCGAGACAAGGCCAATTTATCGTTACGATAATTATAATTTTAGTAAAAATTACAGCAACGCTTGCAATTTTTACAAGTTTCACTATAATTTTTTACTAAAATTGTACACGGAGAGAAATTTTCGTTAAAAATTACCGTGAAATTCACGTAATCATGGGACATGATGTCAACGACCACATTTTTACATACACCCAGGGGAAAGGTCTAGTTGAATACGAAGCTATATAGTAGAAAAATTTATTTGATATGAATAGGAATTTATTCACGTCGAATGAAAGTCTATTTAAATTGAATAAATGTTTTCCTAGATTTCTACTCATACCCAAAACTCTTAATTAATTCAAATAGACTTTTCAAGTTCAATGTAAATAAATTTCTATTCATCTCAAATAAACTTTCCATCGGGTTCGTATTCAACTAGATTTGTTCTCTCAGCGTTTGCTTCAGGGTAAAATTGACTGATTTTTCAGGAAAACAAATCACTGAAATAAAGCGAGGGATGAATGAATGAATTTTACCGTGGTCTATAGTAAACATTTTTGGTTGTTGACATCATGTCCTATGGTTACGTGATTTTCGCGGTAATTTTTAACGAACATTTTTCTCCGTGCAATTATCGCAACGATGAATTAGCTTTGCCCCGAAATTTACCACAATCCTTGCAAATGCTACGATTAATTTTTTTCCGTGCAAGAAACAGCGCGCGATGCGCGACATACTTTACATGAAGGGCCCGATAAAACAACGAGGAGAGGAGAAGGAGGGAATACAAAGGATTAATTTTGGATGCACAGCCACGCGCAAGCACGGAAGACCGCCGCGGCGTGTCCCACGGAATGCGGAACGGTCAGGACCCGGGAGAGCACGTCGTATCGGCGGCATCAAAGTTTCGAGAGCGCCGCGCCACAAAATTCCTCCTGCAAACGCGTCCTCTCTCGACGCTCGGGCGGCCGCGCGGTTATTCTTAACCCGCGGGTGACGTTCGGCGCGCGCGAGAAAAAGGGTCGAGTCGTACGCGCGCCCGCAGGCGAGCGCAGCAGAAACCGGAAGTAGACAGCGATATACCCTCGCCGCGCGCCCCCCCTGTCTCTCCCAGAGCACCAGTGTTTTACGCTCGTCGGGGCACATGAGAATCATTACGGAGGACGCGTCGAGAGACTCTTCCGACCGGGGCTCGCCTCGCGCACCCCCGCCGCGGTTCCTCTTCCTCCGAGAGGATAGGTGTCGAAGAAGGGAGACTTTCCGCTCGTCGAGAAATAGACGCGTCGCCTCGATGATGACGGGCCGAGCAATTTCGACGCTCTCCCGACTTTCGCGTCCGATATCTGCCGTGTTTCCGCGTCGCGGTTCGTTCACCCCGTCTGCGGAGCGTCGTTTCGGCTGCGGCTGCAGCGTCGTCTCGGCAGAGTGTCAGCTTAACGACGCGACCCTAATTGAAATCTCGGCTAGTACTTGTGGAGTACCTATAATATATACCTGCTCCTCGATGGAAAAGCCGGTACACGAGGAGATCGTTGTTGCGGCGGGCGATAAGCTATGCTCTGAGAGAAATCATTTCTGGTGCCAAGAAAAATGTTTTTTTTTTCAGTGAAAAACATGGTATTATTCCAGGATCAAGCTATGCTTTTCTTCGTGCGAGAAAATATTTGATACGTTCGAGTAATTGTTTTTTTCGCGCAGGAAGAATTAATTACATAGTTTGCGGTAAATTTCGGAACCAGGCCAATTTATTGTTACGATAACTACAATTTTAGTAAAAATTACAGAAACGCTTGCAACTTCTACAAGTTTTATTATATCATAATTTTTACTAAAATTGTAGTTATCGTAACAGTAAGTTGGTCCTGTCCCAAAATTTTCTTCAAACTGTAAAAATGCTATGATTAATTTTTTTTCGTCTGTACCTAAGATTCTTTTTAAGTACCTATCTGTATTTTTTTTAAAGTTTTAAATCATACCATATGAGGCTAAACTTACTCGCCAGAAAAGAAACTTCGATCACTATTATATCATTAACATTATTTATGAACCTTTGGCCTACATCAATACAAGACTTTGTTACAGATAAAAATGTAATCTTCAAAAAAGTATTACATAAATGTGAGCCGAAAAAGCCCAGAGATAATGAGATAATAGAGTGAATGAAGTTTCTTTCCTGGCGAGTAAGCTTATTGTTAGCCTCATATGATATGTTCTTGATTCAAGAAATACTTTTTTGACACTAGTAATTATTTCTCTCAGTGTACAGCGGAGCTTTTCCTCGAGGTAAACCTCCCTGGCAACGGTATAGCTTAAAAAAATGAGCAGGAAGACAGAATATTAAAACAAAATTTCTCTTCTTATCTTTCTTTCCAATGAATCGACCCGTAGCGACGCTCACGTGCCAATGACGATCCGACATACACTCACGGATGGCTCTACTGTTACCGAACCCGTCGTGTTCGGAATACGAATAAAATTGTACGGCGTGTGGTGCAGTCGCGATGCCGGTGGAGCCAGGGCGACCGGAGAAAAGAGGCCGGACGGTGAATATATATATAAGCGTGCGCGCTACGTCCCACTCCATGTACAACGCGATCGCCATAACTCGTCGTGCGAGAACTGACGTGGAAAACGCCGTCCCGTCGCGTGTTTCCGGTATCGGCAGGGGGGGATAGTCCGGCGAAGTGCTTTCAATATATAACGCGAGGCGGTGGATCTGGGACGTAGGAGTTTTCTGACGGATATATACGCGCGTTTATGCGCCTCGCGCGTACTTACGGGTATAGGTATATGTGTATGTGTACGCGAAATGTGTAGCGCGAATGTAATCGGATGTCTATCATTCGCCGGTGCCAAGGTATAAAATACGTCGCTATTTTATAGATGCATAACGGATTGCGTGTTTTTCTCCGTATCGCCGAATATGCACTGTAAAAGAATTTGCATTTTTAATATACTTTTATATAAAGCTTTTTTCCAATACACGGTAAAAAAGTGGTGTCAATTTTTAAAACCATTTCACCGGCACATGGACCTATATATATCACATCTGGTGTCATTCAGTTTTATGCCATTATTATTTAACACCAAAAGTGGTCTATGTATATGGATAGGTTCACACCGCAGAATTATTTTCAGTGTGCGTGATTATGAAAATTAATATATTTCCTTACGAAATTGCCCTTATCAATTTCAAAACGGAGTACCTATATTAATTTTTATAATCACGTATTGGATAAAAGATTTACATATAATTGTATTAAATTTAATACACATTTTTTTTTACAATGTATCTCGCACGCATTGACAATCGCGAGACGACCGGAAACACGGGTACGAGTAAAACGCACGGCGAAGCGAGAGCGTCCCTTCGCTTTTCCTCGTCACGAAAGACGCTCCGCGATAATTCGATTTCGACCGAGCCTACCTCGCACTTCATTGGCTGCCGCGTCGTATAGCACGTACAGGGGGGAGTCGTGTTAAAGTGACATTAAGATTCCGGTCTGGCCTCCACACGTGTTTTCCGTCGTGGAGAAAGAGGAAGGCGAGAGAGGGAATGACTTATCGTCGCGAGCTGCGTTACGAGAGGAGGAGAGGGGGGGAATCGAAGAAAATCTTTTATCGTGCCGAGAGGTAGAGAAGAGTAAGAGACGCGAACGATGAAAGAAGGTGTCTCGCGTTGAGATGGATCTCTCGAAAACGAGAATCGCGCCGGGGCCAAATCCTCCGCCGTAAAATCCGACGGCGTTGTCGCCGTTGACGTCATTGCTCAGGTTTCGACATGGGTCCTCATCCACACCTTCGAATCCATTTGAATTTCAGAGTCGAGCCGTGAGTCCGTCGCGTTCGTTCGCGCGGGGATGCTCCCGCATGCGATCGATCGCGGTTATTCTCGCGATTTACGTATTCCGCAGGGTATATGCGCGGCGGTGCGACGTCGTTTGTCTTTTTGCGCGAACATACGCGAGCTAGGTAGGTCTGCGCGCGGTTGACCCACATTCCCGCGTCGTCTAATCGTTTACTAATTACAGCGCGGAGTCGATGAAGTATACGAGCCGAGGGAGAGCTACTTCGGAGGTCTTCTTACGGCCGCGTGTTGAATGCAGCCTCCGAAGCGGCACCTGCGGCGACAGCGCGCCGGCTTTGTCGCCGGGGATCGTGATGAAGCATACGGTTGAGTGGTAAAATGCTCTAATTTAGCTTTGACCACGATTATTTTGCAATGTATGAACTTTGGGGCAAAGTTGATGGAATATTTTTTGTAGATTATGTTTTGGTCTACAAAAAAGGATTAGACAACACAGGCCAAAAGTATATAGACAATGAGGTAATCGCGGTTGAAGGTTATCGGAATAGCATCGCTCTATACTGAGAGAAATTTTATAGATTGCACGGCACAATGCTAGTAGTTTATTAATATAAGAATAAGTTCTAGTTGCCTTGGCAATATGTATTTCTATTTCAGCTACACTGTGAAAAAAAAAATAATTGGTTTATTTAACCAAAATCTTGGAGACGATGACTAAACTGTTTGGTGAAATGTGGATCCTTCATCTGTTTGGTTAAGCTGATCACTTTTTGGTTCGAATAACTAAACATTTGGTTAGAATAACTTGATATTTGGTTCAACTGACCGGTATTTTGGTTAGAATAATTAAACATATTTAACTAGATGCGTTTTGTCATTTTAACCTAATTATTATTCTCTGTATCTGTATTATATGTATAGTTACTATTTGGCATTTCTATAATATATTACCTATACTGTCTAGTTATACTCATTTAGCCTTAAAGTATAACTATCACAGCTGTACTTATTGCTGTGCCACCTATTTTCTCTCAGTGTACCCTATCGATCTGATTTTAAATCGTTTCGCTGAATTCGTTATCTATGCATCGTCGCGCTACACGTGCAGAATTATTCTCCGACTTCTCGGCCGCACTGTTCGTTCTCCGAAAGGAGAGCCGAGAGCCGAGAGGAACTCTACACAGATATATATCCATATACTTGCACGTCGAACATTATTCACGAGGCGCCTCGTCGGTTCGTGATAAGGAATGGGACCGTGTGTACGTATGTACGTGTGAATCCACGTGTTCCTACGTACACGTGGCGCTCGACCTTCTTTCACCATTCCCCTCGACCGGACGTTAAATATACTGTATATGTGCGTAAACATATTCCAACATTCATCGCTATCCAACGAGTATCGTCGCACGTGGGATTCCTTGAAATAAACCGAGGGACTTGAAACTTTGCTTCGCGAATTTAAGTCCCTCGCGCGAATACCGATCGGCAGTTATTTCTGAACTGGATGACTCGTTGTGTACGAAAGTCAGTAAGGTGAATAAACTGAGGCACCTAAGTGTAACTAATGCACTTTCGATCAATTTGAAACTTAAAAAAATTGCCTCTTATCGTCAAAATTACTCCCGATTTGTCCTAATTGTTTGTCCTCCACGAATCTCACATAATCCGTTCTGTTTTTGTAACAGTGAAATAATTGCTAGTTTCAAAAAAAAATGTCTTCAATCAAGAATATGTGATCTTACAAATATTTAAGACTACGGCTTCTTGGTCCAAGAATATACAGTAGGCATGAGTCTGAACTTACTTGCCAGAAAGGAAACTTGAATTATTATTATTTCATTCTCTATCTTTTCGCTCATATCTGTGTAATACTTTTTTGAAGATTACATTTCTACCTATATACAACAAAGCCTTATATCGATTTAGGTCAAAAGTTCATAAATAATGAGATAATAATTATTGAAGTTCCTTCTCTGGCGATTATGTTTAGACTAGTATAAATATCCTGGATTCAAGAGTATACAGAGAGAAAGAATTAGTTGGATTTCCTGAAAATTACTTTCGAGGTGGCAAGTAATCATTTATTTATACCAATGAAATTTTTTAATACATCAATTAGATGTCTCTTCCTTACAATCACGTGAAATAGTGTGCGAGATAGCGAGGAAGAAATATCAAATTAATATGAAAACAGATCAAATTGATATAAATAAATAATTACTTGCGATCCCGCGAGTAATTTATAGTAGATCTAACTAATTCTTTCTCCTCTGTGTCCCTTCATTGAAACAAGACATTTTTTTTTGCGCGAAAAAAAAATAAATTACTCGAGCCTACCAAATTTTTTCTTGCACGAAGAAAGCCATGGCTTCATCCTGCAATTATATCATGTTCTTGCTTGAAGAAAATATTTTTTTGGCACCAGCAATTATTTATCTCAGCGTAGCAGTCTCCAGCGGGACGTGCGATCCCACGTCGAATACTCTTTTCTTCCTCGCGGTTTCCGACGACGAAGTCGTCGTTGCCTCGCGCGCCCACGTTTTCGCGTGTGAGAGGACGAAACGGGCGGGCAGGTCGATGATTCGATTTGGGAAGATTCCTTAAAATCAGTGTAGGTAGTCTCGGCAGACGGCGACGCAACGTTGCGACTCGCCTCGAATACAGTCGAAGAGCGCGTGAGTGTTTCTGTATACCAGAGTTCGCGCTCATGGTCACGCGCGAAGTTAACCGATCGGCGAAAGGGCGGAAGTCCGGACGCCGCCGAAGCAAAATTGGACGCGGCGGCCGAAGGAGTTTCTTTTAATGCCAGTAATAATCCTTAAACTGCGCGGCAACACGAAGCGGCGACGATCCTCCCATTGGTTACATTAATAAAACGAACGACGTCCCATTAGAGGGATTAATTTCCTGGCTGTAAGTATTATATAAGCCATTTCGCGATGTAAAACTCTACGATGGTTGTTCTCTTTGGACGAGTGAACGATTCGCTCGTGATTTAGCGTCCTTTATTCTTTCAGCGCGGATACGTCGGGATTTCGTTGATGCGCAATTGGAGTTGGATAAAAAATATGTCTGATAGAAAATTATAAGTAGGTTATTCGTATTTAAAGTCCGATTAACGACGATTTAATTGAAATTAACGGAGCGACGTGCTCTTTTTTTTACAATTCACACATTCTATGACGATTTATAGATTCTATCGCAGTTTTCACGGTGTATCCTATATTCTAAAAAAATGGTGTTACATATTATAAATTTGATATAATCGTATATAAAGCTTCCATCCAATAGGTGACCATGAAACTTAATATACTTCGTTATGAAATTTACAAGGGAAATTTCATAAGAAAATGTACTCATTCTCACAATTACGAAGCATATTAATTTTCATAATCATGTAATCGAAAACACTTTGTCTAAGTGTATATTAAAAATACAAATTTTCTCCACAGTGTAGTCTTTAACGATGATGGCTTTTTTTCTGAATTCGACGAATCTACATACATCACCGCGTACAAACACAATTATTCAATCACGGGACGAACAGACGACGCATCGTCGCAATTCGCGGCAAGCGGAAAGCACTCGTCTCGCCTTTTCATTAATATTTCATTAATTCCTCCGGCGGAATGGTAAAAAAGGTGCGCGTGAAAGGAGCCTGCAGCGTAACCGAATCAAGCGCGCGCTCTGACGGTTTCGAAAGACGAGATTTTCACCGCGGCGCATTACCTATTCCCCTGCAGTTCTCTCGTTGCCCGCAACCTTCTCGATTTGGGACGGCGATTTCACGTGGGCGGATATGCTCCTTTCCTTCCTAGATCTGCCCACCGCCTCCCCCCGATATCCGCGCAACGCGTATGTTACACACTTCCCCGTTCGCGCGCGCTTGAACATAGGTACATCGATGCGTCCGAGAGTAACGGTGAACGTTAACCAATTTTATCGTGTATCGGCACCCACGGATCTTAATGGACGGTGGCCGCGGATTGAAAATCGAGGGCGGTATAACAACCGGACCGGTATTGATGTCGATTATGTCGCTATAATGACAGCCCGGTGATTCGAAGTTACGATCGCGGCGTAACGAAGGACGTAAAATTATTAAAGAGACACGGGGGAATGCCGCGTGGGTGGCGGCGTATACGTGAGTAAAAGATCGCGGGGAAACGGAGGGGGGAAATATCGTCGACGTCGACGAACGTATTCGACGCAATGGCGTTGATGATAGTTTAGAGAGGTGACTGTAGAGACGTTTCGCTCGATTTCTTCTTATCTATCAACTTTAGGTCGAAACACGTACATACTTTTTTGAAGATCACATTCGGACCTACAAAAAAGTTCTATAGCAATATCGACAAAAAGTTCGTAGTTAAGGAGATAATCGCGATTGAATGAAGCGAGCGCGTCGACGCAAACGCAGAGACGAGAAGGCCAAAAGCTCTTCGGAGAGTCGAAAGCATTTTTTCTCAATTCCTTCGGCGTTTCCAGTACCTACCTACAATTCATATTCTCACGAGCTACGTGGGCGCGTGCACGGTAGGTGTCGCGCGACGTTTGCGCAAACATTTATTATTTTTACACTCGCCTGTAGCGACCGTGTACCCATCGTCGCTGCGGGCATCGTCTCTCGGAGCAGATTCATACAGAAGGAACGTGTCACAGATCGATCAACGTATAGAAAACGAGCGCAACGACACGCTCTCGCAGAAGCGGAACGATGATCACATGTCGTCCTGTCATACCTATTATAGGGTCGGTCGGCTGTTTGGTCCAGATGCCGCAGCATCCCTCGGGAAATGAGAGCGAGCGAGTGACTCGCTTATTGAGTCAGAATTTGTAAACCTCGAAATAGAAAGTGACTTTGTTCCTACGGGATTAGAATAGTCGATTCGAAAGTAAGCGTTATTAGGATGTGCTCGAATATGAGAAAAGTAGGTCACGCGCATAATGGCTCGCTCTGCTCGTCGATCCCTAAAGCGATACGGATGATGCGAGTCTTCGTATTTTTGCGTACACGAGCACACTGATGAGAAATATAATATACATATACCAGGATTGAGCCATGATTTTTTTTCGCGCGTGAAAATATTTGATAGGCTCCAGTAATTTTTTTCTGCACGAAATAATTTTTTATTCCCGTGACCGATGTATTTTTTTACGCTGATTCCGAAAATCAGGGTTATCAGGTCCATATCTTAAAGGAAATGTGAGATTTCAACGATTTTATGTTCGGAATAATTACTTTTTCATAAAAGAATCATGAATATCTCGGTGTTCCTTTGTGATTTCCTCAATATATTAATGATTTTCGTAATCAACGCGAAAAAATACACAAGATAGGATGGTCGAGAGTTCGATTCCAGATATTTCGATTTTTGTCAAAATCTTAAGCGCTGATTCCAAAAATCATGCACTCTTATTGAGGAAATCTTAAAGGATCGCCGAGACATCGATGATTTTCCATGACAAAAAAAGGTTCTCGTACATAAAATCTTTAATATTTGATATTTCCTTTGAGATATAGTCAATATATAAGGTATATGTCAATAAGTGCATGACTTTTAGAATCAGCGCTTAAGATTTTGACAAAAATCGAAATATGGAATCAGTAGAAATGCTCATTTACTTGAAATAGCCAGGAGGTTCAATGTAGGTGCCGATTCAATATAGGCAACTATCCCATATTCTTCGATCAAGAATCTGTATTCTTAAAAATTTATAAGAACATATTATGCTCTGGATTCAAGAAACATTTTTCGACACTATAGCAATTATTTCTCCCAGTGCACCGAACAAAGAATTTACATTAAAATTACCGACGTATATGTCTCCTTTACTATTCTTTTATTTCTACACGTCTATAAGGAAGGGCTTTGAGAGCCTCCGAGCTGTCGCAACATCCTGGCGGCGCTTCCCAGTTTCATATATAGCCGGTGCGCTAGTCGGTTACGTTCACATGCTCGGTCGAGCGCCGGCGAGATGACCTTAATAACCTCGTTAGTTCGTCCCCGGGATTAATTAATTATAGCCTAATTGGTGTTTGAGCATCGCTATCATCTCGATATAGAGACCGGTGTTCCTCTTATCGGTCGTCCGACGCGTCGTGACGCCTGCTGACGGGCAGCCCGAATAACACGGCGCAAAATACCCCTTTCAAATTTCGCGCCGCGCGTTCTCCGGCGTTCTCCACTTGCGTCTCGAATGACGCTTCCCCCGCGCCGCCGCGAGACACGACGCCGCGCCGGAAAGATTCGCCGCGGCTTTTCCGTTCTTTCGCACTCGCTCGTGCAGCCTTGCCCATTCTAACTCGCGTGAGAAACTCGAAAAAAGAAATTCTACCGTGGTTGTGTGTGGTGCTCCCGCGGATCGGTGTCCGCACTCGGTCGACTCCGCCGGCCGCTTCGTTCGCATTCGCCCGGCTAAGAATACCGCGGCCAGCCATATTTGGCAATGCGACCGCGTGGTACGGAGCCCGCGGGAACGAGTGGGAATGGGAGGAATGGGATTTGAGAATGGAAGCTCGTGCATTCGAAGGAGCGCTAGCGAGGGGGATAGCGTTAGAGGGGGAGGAAAAGAGATAGGAAGAGAGAAAGAGGACGCCGAAAGGAGGGGGAGAAAACGTGCGTGCGCTACGAAAGTGGGGAAAGGGCTTCGCGCCGGGATGAATCTCGCGACGAAGACTGCGAAGCGGAGCGGAGTCTTCTTCAAAGCTTGGTCCGTCGTGTCACTCTCTTCGGATGTTTTATATCATTTTTTTCGTAGATAACTCGTTTTTTTCTGCACTGAGAAACAAAATTTTTCATCGAAATCATCGTGGTTTTGGATAGTTCTGAGAGCACGTTTATTTGAATCGAATGTGTGAATACCAATTTGATCTGAATAATATTCGATTAAATCAATAATATTTATATATGTTTAATCGATGTTCATTCTAATCAAATGATGTGTTCTCAGGATTATTCAAAAATACGTTTATTTTGATCAAGCAAATTTTTTTCTTTGGTCGAAATCAACGTGTTTTTCGATATTTCTTGAGAACACATTTATTTCAATCGAATGGATACCAATTTGATCTAAATAATATTCGATAAAATCAATAATATATATGTTTAATCACTGTTCAGTTTAATCAAATAAATGTGCACTCAGGATTTTTTAAAAACACGTTTATTTAGATCAAGCAAATTTATTTCTTGCTGCGGAGATTATTTTAAATAGCGAGTCTCTGTAGAGAGTGCATCGCGTTTGATTCGCGCGGACGATCGTATATTCTCGACGCACGCATACATGACGCTAAAACGCAAAACTGGTACCGATTTCTCGAGACTAACTTTGGATCGATATCTGTGAATTTAATCACTCCGATAAGAGTCCCTATACGATCGCGCGCGCACCATGGATAAATACGGAAGACCGAATGCGCCGTGCTCTTACAACCTGAACAAACAACCCATATGGAGCACGTGTCCACGTGGACGCGCTTCCACGTAAAGTTAGAAGTCGTAAAGAGAAATGAAAAGTCCCGTCGAAAATTAGCGCCGTCTCGACTCTGCTCGCTGCGCACGTATGCAAGCGTTTCGAGTCACGATTTCGTACGGGGGATGCTATTTATAAAGTTGTCTCTCTCGCGGAAGAGGATGGGGAAATGGCGCGCGGATTCGTATATAACGCCCAGCGATCGAGTGCGGCGCGGCTTTGAAATTCCGCGACCATGGGCGAGAAATGGGGAAGAGAGAAAGAAAGAGAGAGGGGGGAGCATATAACGTTATTTTCTCTTGAGATTCCGCCAGAGCGACGGTATTTTTAGGATCGGCCGCGGCCGCAAAAATTTTGCGACTAACGATTCCAGATCCATGTCATTCCTTCTTCATCTTCTCAGTCGCGCGAATTATCGATTTTAGCTCCTCCCGTCCTATGTACAGCTTGAAAATTGTCGGATGTGATTTTAAATCAAAGGTACACTGAGAAAGAAATGTGATAGATCTGACTAAATTAGCGGTCACGGGCGCGGGAACGCAGATCAAGTTACTTGAACTAATAATTTGTTAGACTTGACTACAGCTTGTTTTCGTCAAACAATTTCAAATCATTATAACCAAATTATTTAATTCAAGTTACTAGATCGGCGTTCTCCGGCCCGTGACTGACAATTTAGTTAAACCTACTTTTTTTTTCTCTGTCTACAGCACGTATATGTAAACCATTTGAGGCTAAACTTGCTCTCTTGCTAGGGAAGAAAATTCAATCACTATTATCTCATTGTTTATGAATGTTTGGCCTATATCGATATAAGACTTTATTGTAGATAAAAACCTGATCTTCAAAAAACTATTATACAAATACGAGACAAAAAGCTCATGGGTAATGAGATAATAGTGACTGAAGTTTCTTTCCTAGCGAGTAAGTTTAGCCTCATATGGTATAGCGGAGAAATCCGATGACCTTTCGACCCATCTATAGAGCGATTTTACGCGAGGTTAATTATCGCGGCGATTAATCGACTTCAAATCTCGTCGATGACGCTGCAGCGCCATGGGAGTCACACCCATCGTTACGGTTCTAGGTCAGGTCAGGAGGGTGTGGTGCAACTTAAGTGCCGATCACCGGGTCTACGTGATGTATCGATATCTTGATACCACGTCAAATCCTATCAGGCTTTCAATATCCTTAATGCGCAGGAACGAGAGGGCGGGTTTACAAAGTACTGCAATCCTTATTCCAGGGAATATAGACGCGTGGGCGTATGCGGGGTGGCTCGGTAGGGTCGTAGACGATTAATAATAACCGACACGTGCAACGCTAATTATGCCTTTAATAATCCCTTATACTTACGTATACAGAATGTAAAATCTAAGAAGTTTGGATTAATTGAAGGAGAATTGCACGACTGTTAGTCGTCTCATTTTGGTATAAACCAGAAAATGTCTGAGGCCCTTGTTCAGTAAGACAATCGCGGGCCAACTCGACCTTCGCTCTCTCTCTCTCTTTTTCTTCAACTATTATTACTGTATAACTTGTGTCATATCACAGTCTATTATTTATATTTATTATTGTTTATCTTTTTTAAATAGTTTTACCATTCAATTCATGATTATTATTTTCTTTCTTTCTCTTGTGTTGAATTAATTTGTGACCTTTGTACACATCTATGTAGTCTTATTCTTAGGGGACTTTGTCTCAGGGCAATTTAATAAACTTATCCCTCTCTCTCTCTCTCTCTCTCTTCTACTACTTGATCTGCGTTCTATTTTTACACTGCTCTTTATTTTGTATAATATTGTCGTACACAATATTAAACTTATCTATCTATCTGTCTATCTCTTTCATTCGACTTTCCTCTATTGAAATCACACAGGAACAATCGTTAAACATTTTTCTCAACGTCGTTATGGAAATACGTCGGTGATGCCTTCGAGATGAACGGACTGATAATATCTCCGTAGGAAATCGATATGGTTATGGATCCCCGAGTGTAAATTATTGGGTTGGTAAGAAAGAGACGCG